>JANBOK010000003.1:0-110922 GCA_027595805.1 Coemansia sp. Benny D160-2 | reverse complement strand
CAGCAGCAGCAGCAGCAGCAGCAGCGCCAAAGCGACCACGCAGACGCAAACAGTAGAAATAGGAGGACCTCCTTCGCCACGTATTAATTTAGATGTGGATACTGAACAGTAAACGTCAGAGGCGTGAGTGTGTGAGAGGGATTTTTGACATTCTATTTTTAATTTGTTTGTTATTGTTTAGCATTATCCACAACAAAATGCATTATCCTTTATCTATGCTAGGCGTTAATATCCTTTTTACATGGAAATTTACGTCACAGGAATGCAGAGAATATTGGAGTTTTGTTGCCAAAATGATACTGGCCTAGAGAGAATGTTTTTCTCTCTCCGCGCGTGTGAGAAATTACAGCAACGCTACGGATTAATGGAGGCTGGAATGGCTGCTTCTTCCTCTCTTGATAAATGAGAAAAAGTGAGGCAACGGGTGTCGGCAACCAGAGAAACAATATGCACCCATTTTTAGTAGCGCCACGCATACTAGAGACAATAGATGATGATTCCATTTCATGTAAAGAATAGCATGTATAGAAAGAAAAAAGAACCAGTGTCCCATTCATTCGCTCATTATTGACATTTTCGTTTAAAACCTTTTCCAATTAAAGAAAAATAATGTATGTGTGAAGAGAAATATATAAGAAGAGTTTGAGTGTGCTTGTTGAGGTTTCATTTCTTCACCTGCTTTGACTTTTCTATGTTCAATGTAGAGTTAGGTTTTTATTTTTCGTTGTCCAAGCGCTTTCTTTACTCTCACCTCCATTACACCCCCACGCATGAGTTTTTATTGTTTCTAACCTCCACATCCTCCTCCTCTCCCCTCTTTCTATCTGCTTATCTCACACACATACTTTTATTGTCTTGTTCAAACAAATAAATAAGTAAAAGAAAATCCCAGGAATATGGAAGGAAAAGAGTAGCAGCTTGCTCCTTGGCATTACGTACTCTATTGTTTGACAGGTGTTGGATAGCATAACGCGTATACTAATACAGAACGCATACGCATACATACGCATACATTGGAAGAGAGTAAAAGAGAAGAAGGTGTTATTCCCTGCATCAAACATCGTTTTGCTTTTTTTTCTATCCTTCTTTTCTTCAAGGGCCATTTATATGTTCATCAAATACCCCTATTTTTCTATTTATTGTATTGAGCCTACACCATAGACACTTTCATTAGACATTAGTTTCATACCTAGACATTACACATAGACTTGAGGTAGCAAAAGAGAGGAGATGCTATCACTATCATCATCAGCAGCACACAGTATGACCAGACACGCGGTGTGTCTATGGATTCTCGGCTGCTTGCTACTGCAGGCGGTGGTGGTTCATGGGCGGCTACGAGTGTTTAAGGAGCACGAGAGACCGCCTCAAGCGCACAGAACAGCAAGAGTGGTGGCAGGAAACAACCGTAGCACAATGGCGCAGCGCGCAGCAGAATGTACCGCAGCAATACAGACGAACAGCACGGTGAGGAATCCTCCGCCAATGCGGATCAGCACGCCGGTTCTGTGCGACCCCGAGGTGCGGCAGCGGTCGGGGTACGTGGATCTTGATCAGGACCAGGAAAAGGACAAAGACAATAGCAAGCACGTGTTTTTCTGGCACTTTGGGTCGCGCACACGACTGGCGGCAGACTTCAACGCAACGGAGACAAAGGTGCCGGTGGTGTTCTGGTTCTCGGGGGGCCCCGGATGCAGCTCGCAGATTGCCAACTGGCAGGAAAACGGACCGTGCCAGTACTTGCCGTCGGTGCCGTACAACCAGACAATGGACGACGATAAGCGCAAGGCGCTGCCGCATGGGGTGGAGCGCAACCCGTGGGCGTGGAACGCGGTGGCCGATCTCGTGTTCATCGACCAGCCGGTGGGCACCGGGTTCTCGTACGGCGCAACTCCGAGCTCCACCGAAGCCGCAGCAGACACTGCGTGGCGCGCAATGCAGGCGGTTCACGCGATGCTCAACGCCGACCGCGCATCGCTTGGGGAGCGCCCGGTGGACGAGGTGTTTCTGTTCGGCGAGTCGTACGGCGGAAGGTACATCCCGGTGTTCACCGAGTACACGCTCCACATGAACGACATTGTCAACGGCTCCGCCGACCTGCAGAACCGCGGGTTTGCCGCGTTGCCGATAAGCGGGATCGGGATTGGCAACGGGCTGTTTGATTACTTGATCCAGTCCCCGACGTACAAGCAGATGGGCTGCGACTCGACGTACTCGCCGCCGCTGTTCGAGCAATGGCAGTGCAAGCGGCTGGATTCGGTGGTCAACCCGGAGTGCAAGCGAGCGCTGGAGAAGTGCTATGGCGGGAGCGACCCAAAGAACAGCGTCGATTCACTGCGCGACAGCAGCAATACAACGTGTCTGACGCTGGAGCCCGAGTCGTGGCGCACATCGTCGGCGTGCGCGTACGCCGACAGCTACTGCAACGGAGCACTAAACTGGACCACGCTGGCAAACACATACGACGTGCGCTCCGGGGCGCGGATGCCGCCAGACGACTACGTGCGGTACCTGCAGTCGAGCGAGTTCATGGCGGCAGTGGGCGTCAACGCCAGCGCCGTTCTGTACACCGAGTGCTCGGACGCTGTGTTCGACCGGTTCTCGGCCACGTCGGACGAGGTGTCGCGCTCGGCGACGGCCGCCATGGAGTATATCCTCAACCGCAAGGTGCCGATCCTGCTGTACACCGGCGACGCCGACTTCATCTGCAACTGGTACGGCACGATGCTGGTGGCCCGTGCGCTCAAGTGGCACGGCGCTCAGGCCTTCGACAGGGCGGTGGCAGCCGAGGACGCATCGCCGGCGCCGTGGAAGTGGCCGACAAAGTCTGGCAAGTTCGTCGATGCCGGCGAGTTCTGGGCAGCCGAGAACCTGACGTTCCTGCGCGTGTACCAGGCAGGGCATGAGGTGCCGTACTACCAGCCACAGGCGTCGCTGTACATGCTGGCGCAGTTTCTATGGCACAGACAGCTGTATTAAAAAGCAGAAGAAGAAATAAAGAAAATAAGAACAAGGAAAGAAAAACAAAAAAAGAACCCTCACCAGTTAGTCCAGTTGCTCTCACTCCAGAACAGAGGGCTCGAGCGCCTGGGCGGCCATCAATGCGCGGAAGTGGCCATTCTCCAGTCGCAGCAGCTCGTTGTACGATCCGCGCTCAACGACGGCGCCAGACTCGCCAAGCACAAAGATCAGATCGCTGCGCATCAGCGTGCTCGCGCGGTGGGCCACGGTAATGACAGTCAGCTTTCTGCCGTCGCCGTAGAGGAGCGAGGAAGCGGCAGTATCCAGCGAGCGCAGCACGCTGGCCTCGCGCGTCCCGTCGAGTGCGCTGGTGGCCTCGTCAAGAATGAGAATGTCGGGCCGCGCCAGCAGCGCACGCGCAATGGCCACGCGCTGCTTCTGGCCGCCCGACAGCGACACGCCGCGCTCGCCCACGTACGTGGCCAGCTGGTGCGGGAAGCGCTCGACGAAATGCCAGGCATCGGCCAGCTCCAGCGCCTCGATGAGCTCGGCATCGGTGGCCAGCGGATTCGCGTACAGAAGGTTGTCGCGGATGGACCCGGCAAACAGAACAGGCTCCTGCGGCACCATTGCAATGTGCGAGCGCCAGTGCGCCAGACTGAGGCTGCGCAGGTCGTGGCCGTCCACCAGGATGCGTCCGGCCTGCGGGTCGTAGAACCGCAGCAGCAGCGACGTCACCGTGCTCTTTCCCTTGCCCGACGGACCCGCAATGGCCACGCGCGACCCGGGCGCTATGACCATGCTGAGGCCCCGGAACACCGGTGCGTTGGGGCGCGTCGGGTAGCTGAAGCCGACGTCCTCGAACCGGATCTCGCCTGCAAAGTCACGCAGCACGTGGCCCGCAGGGTTTGGATCCACCGCCGGCGCACGGTCCAGCACGTAGAAGAGACGCGCGGCTGCGCCCACGCCCTTCATTGCTTCCGAGTAGAACGACGACAGCCCCGACAGCGCAGCTCCCACGTACGCCGAGTACAGCATCACCGACGTCATGTCGCCAATCGAGATCTCGCCGCCCATCACCATGCGTCCGCCAAACCCAAGGAACGCCAGAATCGCCATGTTGCCCGCCAATCCGTTGCCGCCAAAGAACAGGCCGCTGGCCACGGCCTCACGCTTGGCCAGCGCAAAGATCTTCTGCACCTCCACATCGAACCGCGCAACCTCCTGCGCCTCGCGCGAGAACGCCTGCACCGTGCGCACATTTGCAATGCGCTCCTCGGACACCTTGGTCAGATCGCCCACGGCCTCCTGCGTCTTCCGCGACAGCTTCTTAATGAACTTCCCGTACACCACGGCCCACAGCGCAATGGGCGGCACCACACCAAGCATCACGGCCGTCAGTTTGGGACTCACATACACCATCATCCCCACCCCCGCAACTGCCGATATCGCCGCGCGCAGTCCGTCCGAAACGTTGTTCGTGATGCTCTTGCTGACGACCGAAGTGTCGCCAGTGAGTCGGCTCACCAGATCGCCGGACCGGTTCCGGTCGAAGAACGCCATATCCTGGCGCATGATCCGGTCAAACACGAGTCGTCTGAGCCGCGCAACCATGCGCTCGCCCGCCGTGCGGATCAACACCACGCGGCCCGCATTGGCTGCTGCGCCCAGCACGAACACTCCGCCGAGTCCCACAAATGCCTGCTTCAGCGTCAGCCCCAGCGGAATCGCCGCCTCCGTGTTCGTCACCATATCGATTATCTTGCCCATCGCAAACGGAACCGCCATCGTGATACTCGATGACACGAACAGAAACCCCACCGCGCCGCCCAGCATCTTGTACTCGGGTCGCGCCAGTCGCAGCAGCCGCATCCACGTCTTGCCTGTCCTTTGCTCCCGTGTCTCCTCTGGGTCTTTGCCTAGTTCTGCTGGCGCTTGATCCTTTTCCGCATCTTTCTCTTTTCCCTTCTCTGGCTCTTGCTCCGGCTCTGGTGTTGGTGACCGCTCGTCCCGCGGCACTGTCGAGTAGTACCTTCCGTCGCTTCCGCGTGCAACAGTCCTCGTCAGCTGCTGCATCTGGAGCCTTGGCTGAAGCAGCGGCGAGGCCTCCCTATCCATTCTTACTGACATTGGCCGTTGTGTTGTCAGTTGACCACTTGACGCGAACGATCGGTATAAACACACGCAGGGCCGTACTATATAACTACTCCTGCTGCTGCTGCTGCTTCTGATACGGTTGTGTGCTGGTGAACGAATAAATAATACCGAGCTGAATCCCTGGCGTTTGGATAGCGACTGAAGCGGAAGTATGTGTCTTGTTGATGGCAGTGATGCTAACATTCCTTTGCACCCTACAAGTGATTGCTAATGTGCGCGAGATGACTGACTTTCTATTTTTTGCTCTCCAACGCTTGCTTTCTTCGTCTTCTTTCTCTTTTCCTCTTTTCTGCGCTAGAAAAGCAAGAAGGTAGAAAAGAATCAACCTAAAAAGAAAGAGAAAACGCCTCCCCGCCAACACTGGCTCAGTCTAATAGATAATGTTATAGTATATACTAATATAATAGTTAAGAAATATTTTGATGATGATAATGATGATGATGGAAAGAAAAGAACAAAATTACACCAAAGATAAGCTCCGCTTTGGTTTTTTTTCGTTGCTTGAAAGTTTGAGGATTACAGCAAATCATTTAATGCGTGGTGATCAGATTAAATTGTGACTACCATATTGAATGGAAATAAAGCATTGTTTTGCCTTTTTCAAACATTTCATCTCCGCCTTTTTTCACACACGCCTCCACACATGCACAAGTCACCACATCATGTCGGCTCAGTCATTGAAGAATAAAGTACGCGGAGGAATGCTTGGAATCCTCTTTTCGTTAATGTCTGGATTCTTGCAAAAAATATACAACTAGGATATTCAATCAAGCGTAGATAACCCTTTTTATGTATCCAGCCATTGCTATCCTATAATAATAACAGCATGACAACAATTTCCAAAGTATTAGTTGTATTCTCTTCCCCATCCTGAACAAAAGGGAATAGCTTGCGGATATTGTTTTACATTATATCCACTGCGTGTTTGTGTGGGGAAAGAAGGAAAGAAAGAAAGAAAGAGATCTATTTGCTAAGCTGTACTCTTCTACTTTTACTGGCATTGCTTGTCTTTGTCAGTAATGCTTTTGTTTTATATTTATTTTACTTGATCAATAAAAACATCTTGCCCATCATTCCCTCTGCACATATACACAAATAGTATTTACTAGCACTGGTCGGCACAACCAAGTGTATAAAAAAAGAAACAATGGGTAGCACGCCGCTTAAAGGTGTGGATGCCTTTCTAGTACAGCGTCGCCCAGCCATACGCCTAGCAACATACGTAGCAATATGCCTGGCAACAATAATCAACATGGGCATGATCAGCAGCAGCTGGTACAACACCCGGTTTATGCGCCAGAACGGGGCCTTTGTAGGCGTAACCAACGTCACCAGCTCGGTTCTGACAATGGCAGTGTCCGCAATACTTGCCACGGCCACGTTCCAGCAGATCCAAGTGCACTCAGGTAAACAAAAACTAACCAGGTTCTGCGAGCGCGTGACAAGGGACCCAGTTGAAAGAATAGCCTCGTGTCTGATGGCTGCTTGGTGGTTGTCCATGAGCATCAACGTTTCCAACATGGCATACATCTACCGGGACGAAATCAGGCTGTGCATTGCAAAGACGATGCCCAGGCAACGTCTTAATGGAATATCAAGGAATGCGGCTGCCAGTGCGTGTAGGGTATTTCATGGAAGCCTGGCGCTTAATTGGATCCTGTGCTTGTTCTGGGTTATCAGGTCATGGAGGACGTACACGCGTGAGAGCTTCCACTTTGATTCTAGCATTTTCAAGGAGCCCTCGCCAAACTCGACCATGATGGACCTGTACTCTGCCAAAATAATGAACGATGCAACTGCTCCCCATGTTCTCCACCACCCAGATAACAACACCAGCACCAACACCAACAACGCCGCCTATAGATACAACGACGGCTCAAGTCCGATGCCACAGAGTATATTCAATCAGGAGTACATGTCTAATCAGCCGGGCCCCGACTCCGACAGACCACCCACCCAGCTCAGCGGATGCAGGATGTGCGACTGTCCAGACTGCAAGTCAGCGCAGGGCTACTTCCAGCAGAATAACATTGCCATGGCCACTCCGCAGATGAAGTCGCAGCAGTCGGCCCTTCCTTACGGCTCCTCATCGGCGGCAATGTACGGCGGGATTCTAATGGCCAACAACGCATACAATATTAATAGATCTGCGATGAACTCGCAGCCTACCGCCATCACTGTACCCATCCAAGCGGCCACCGCTGCTCCTCTTCCTGCTAATCTTTCTGCGACAGCAGATAATTGCTGTCAGGACGATCGTGTGCCGCCGCCCCCGGTCGTCGGAACAGCCACATTGGTGACCGAGCCGTATTTGAAACGCTCATAACAAATGTGGGTGGGGGAGGGGGAGGTCTGGATAAATATTAATTTTCTCATTTCTATTGCTCATCCATTTGTTTTTTCTTGCGCAAGTCAAAGTTTTGTCCAATTTCCAATTTTTTCCTGCTGATCACACATCCACATAAAGCAAAAATAATAAAAGAACATACAAGAGTCCTTATTTTCTCATAGAATAAATTGTTTCACAGGCTCTGTTTGATAGGCGTATACCGTTTATTCTCATAATCTGCAAAGTGGCCGAGTATAGTTGGTAGAATAAATTGTGCCTGGATTATCTTATTGACTTTTATTTCCAAAGCCTAGAATTTGGGCGATTTTCCTACTGAGACAAAACCAATGTATATTGTGTACTAGGGCCTGCCATATTATTAAATTTATACTGGTTATTCACACATGACTGTAAAACCAAGACAAGGAACCAAAGGACATGTCTGCAAATCAGGCAATGTTGCGCTGCTGATGGACAATCCAAGTCCATAAATGATGTGCATTGACCACGACTTGCTATTTCGATATTTATTGAAATAAATAAAAGACGCAAAAAGCTAACAATATCTTGTGCCGCAGGTTTCAAAGGCACGGTGGATTACTTGGTTAACTGACTGCCAAACATTGATGTTCCAAATGCAATTAACAAAAAAAGAAGCAATAGGCAGTTGAGTGAGTGGTAAATCTGGGCCCCAAGCCTACCGAAAAAAGTGTTTATAGTATTCTACTAGACTTGCTAGCATATACTAGACAACATCATATATCTGTAGGGATTCTCGAATCTTTTATATATTTAGAGCATAACCCCGTCCAGATTTCTCGTCAAAGACATTTCCCTGTTTTCAAATTTTCTCTTTTTTTCTGTTTGAGTCAATTCTGGTTCTGTTGTCCTCAAACACACATATTTTCCACATTATTAGAAGCCTAATATAATAATTTTTGATATCAATCCTCTTTTCGAGTTTACAAGCTGAAAGTTTCTTTTTTGTTAGCAAAGAAGGAAATTATAATAACCTAATTGAAAATGGGAGTCCTTTACGCCGGATCGTCGATTATCCGCACTGGCCTACTGGCCTTTGCTTGGCCATTGTCGATTATTTCGCTGATTCTCAGCTGTCTTGTTGCAGCCAACGGACACTGGAAGCCCCGCGCTGCGTCGATTTGGACCGCCATTGTATCGTGTCTGACCATCCTGACGATTCCGCTTCTGCTTCTGGGCAAGACTCTGCGCCTGACCAGACTCGGTGGCGCCCGCTGCACCCGCACCTGGGAGCTGATTCTGACAGGCATGTGGCTTGCGTCATGGGTGTGGATTGCCACGCAGCTCAACAAGTTCCATTGCAGAAACCCAGGCACCACCTGGACCGAGGAGATCATCACATCTTCCAACCCTGCTGGAACCAACGTTGGCTTCTCGCTGTACGGCCACTCGCTTACTCCCCAGGGCGCGCCCGGAAAGGCACTCGAGGGGCTTGCGGGAGCTGTGGGGTCTGGCGCCGAAAGAGATCTCAGCCTGGGTCGCGTGCTCGGAAGGAACGGCCGTCGCCGCTATGCTCGTCGCTGCAGGATCTTCAAGGCGCTGCTTGGTTTTGCAATCCCAATCTTTGCAATTCTTGCGCTTGACATTCTGTCGCACATGTGGAGATCCACCGCTGTTGGATACGGATACGGATCGAGGTCGCCAAGCGTCACAAGCGTCTCCAGCGTCTCCAGCGTTGGCAGCCCCAGAATTGCAAGCGCTGCGCACCCAGGTGCCACTGTTGCCCATCCAGGTGCAACTGTTGCTGAGCCGGAGGTTAAGGTCTAGAGTGTTTAGTTAATAAAACGGGGAGGAATAGTTTACTCTTTGGGTTAATTCTTCTTCTCTTTTATTTACTTGAATCCGCTGTCTCCTTTGGTTTTATTTTGCACCGGTCTTTAACTTTTTATGCTTAAACGACCAACTCAAGCACCCTCTCTCGACTCTTTCTTTCCTTTCCATTGGAAATGGCAGTTGCCAAACCCCAAAAGAGGGGATACACTCCTACCCCTTTACTAGTTTGTTATCTTGATATTTAGCTTTAGCTTTTGCCATTATCCTTCTTCCTTCTATTCTTTTACTAGTTGAAGATGGGGGTGGCAGCATAAATGGCTATAGTTTTTTCCTAGTCTTTTCTATTTCTAAATGACGTACTGAATAAGCGATTTGTTATCATGTGCGAACAGACAGGTGGGAATGTATTTTACACTAGTCGCCTTTTTTACTATTTTTCTCCCTAATCATACCGGTCGGTAATGTATGCATGTCTTTAAAAGAAATAACTTGGCTATATTTTCCTTTAAACTCGGATACCGTTTTTAGAAAGAATCCCTGAACTCGTACCTGAGTGGTGCTTTCTTTTTCACTCTTTCTGTATTCAGCCTTTAGCAAATAAAAAATTACTAGGTTTTCTTTCCATTGGAGTAGAAATTATCCTTTGCATATGGTTACAATGTGAGATGCAGTTCTTTTTTCTTTATCTGCTTTTTCTTTATATTTCTTTTGTAGAATGGAATTATAGTTTAGTAGATGTCAGCAAAACTCCCCCTTTATTTATATAAACACGAAAGGAATCTTTATCTCTGCAAGGGGAGATTTAGCCACCTTTTTCTTAGTTCTTTATTGGATTTCTTTATGCTTTGAACATTCTTTAAATACAAAAACATCTCGATTCTTTTTGCTACCATTCTTCCTTTTCTTTTATTCTCAATAAAAAGAAATACGAAACTCTTCATTATTATCTCTCTTTTCTTAAACAGAGAATGGATAATAAAAATTCCACCACATAAGAATTTTGTATGACGGAAACCTGTCACCTACATCTCTTGTTTCCTCGTTCATTCATTGCATTTCTTCACTTTACAAGCTTATATACCTTACTTTCACTTTTTCCACAGCACTATTGGCATATATTATTATTATTACAGTAGACAAGTGGAACAATAAAGAAAAGATATAGACGATGAAAAAGTACTTTTCCAGGAGATTGTTTGTGATCGGGTTCCCCACGGCCGTTACACACGGTGAGCTAACCACCAGATTTGAAGAGTATGTTTGATTTGCGCAATGTTTCATATTGAAGATACCGCTGATTTATATGTTGGATACGCAGTCTTATTAACCTCAATGGGATTATTCATTCAACTCATCATTCTATTCTGCTGCCACCTGTTCTTGATTGTTTCTATTTGTAGATTTGGAAGAATCGTTGGCACCCAGCTTCATCTGCCAAGAAACCCCAATGATGAGCCGTAAGTCCCAGTTTGCTGATACTTTGTTTGGTGTTTGAGAAGATGAGCAAAAAACTCCCTCATTATTTTTAATTCACCGAACAATTAGCATACTTTAAAAACAGGAGAAGAGATATCTATGGCTCTATGGATATAACTGATGGACATGAAGAACAACTTACTCATTGAAACATTATTTCCTTTACTTGTTTATTTTTCTGTGTCAACTTGTGCGTGTGTAAAAAACGAACACTTTCCACTTTTACCGCCTAATGTAGATATGCATTCATCGATTTCAGCACCTCCAACGAAGCCACACTAGCTCGTGGAAAGATTAACAACACAAAGATCCGGGGTTACGCTTTGGAAGTCCACTTTGATAACAAGATTCCACAACAGTTTTACGATTTGCTGGACACCCGTTACAGCAATGAAGTAAGCAATGAGTCACCTGGATACTCGCCCCCTCATTCTCGCCATAACGAGGGCCAAGACGACAGAAGCGCAGGAAACAGAACAGGCAGGTATTCCGGCGACCAGGGAGGAAGACCGCCAGCTGGCTCCGGATACAAGGACTACGATAGAGTCAATGATAACGATGCAAATGATGGCGCCAGACGCAATGAGGATGCAGAGCGTATGGACAACGAGTATTCGGCACAGTACAAGTATCCTCGCCGTCCATCTCCGGTTGACTATTCTGATGACCGCAGACCGGCGTACCCGGCACCCAGTAGCCGCAGACCACGCCACTACCAACAGCCATTTCCTCCAAGGAGACCCGGACACCATCCATATGGCCCACCTAGGGATCGTCGTCAACACCGGCAGCGTATGTCACGCTCTCCACCACCACCGCCGCCACCATTCATGCCGCCGCCAGCGTCGCAGCATAGATATCGCAATACCGAGGACCAGAGTTATCAGCGGCGTGAATACAGAGACGATTATAACGATTATAATGATGATGACAGGTCCAGTCGCAGCTACTACTCGGACGCCGATATGCCAGACAATAACAGGAACCAGCCTATGCGGCGTACTCATAGCTATGGTCGCGAGGACGCTGATATGCCAGAAGACAGGCCACTGAGGTCTGGATCGTACGACCGCCATGATGATAACAGTTACAGCCGGAGCCCGTCGCCGGGAAACCATAGCGATGCGTACACTCCTCCCGGTAACCTGGGTTCCCGGTCTGCCAGAGAATCGCCTTCATCTGTGGACAAGCAAAGAGAAAACAACAGTGGCAACAGCGCTGACAACACGGGCAATGTTGGCGGTAACCCTGCTGGATTCAGCGAAGACGCTCTTTTCTCAGGGCCATAGTAGGAATATAATTCTACCAACAAACAATACCCCCAAAAAATTTAAAGTCCAGACTAAATAAGAGACAGCATGTAAGAGCAAATGAGAATTAGTGCCATATTGTTGGCCACTTTCTTACTTGTTCTCGGCTACTTTATTCGGTGTCAATATCTCGTTCCAGTGGTGTATATCTTTTCTTCTTTCTTTCATTCTTATTGTTCGTTGCTTGTATATCCCCCCTTCAACAAGTTGCATTCTTGCATTTCATATCTGTTCAGCAATGGGACGTATAGCCAGAACGCGGTAGTAACGAGAGTGGACGAACAATCCAATATTTCATATCATCCGTGCGGCGTGATTAGATTAGTTTGGCGATGACGCCGACAGCCGTGATCACCACAGCCTATTCACAAAAAACCTGCTGGTATTACTATCGCCACATGTATTTTTTATCTCTTTATCTCTTTCCTTTCCGCGCTCTCCGCAATATTTTCAATATTACTAATTTAACGATAATTAAGCTTATTTTTTACATTTAACCAAAAAGAGAACCGCGGGAATGATAGCTACATGTCTCAGAACCACAGCCCTTGTGGCACCACTGGCGTTGCGTGGCAGCAGCACTCGACTGGCAGGACGCACTTTTAGCAGCAGCATGACCAGCAGGGACGAAAAGGGCGATATACTGAAAGTAACGGGCGATACGTTTGAAAAGGAGGTGACAAGGTCGGCAAAACCGGTCCTTGTGGACTTTACAGCAACATGGTGCATGCCGTGTCGGATGCTTGGCCCTATTCTAGACAAGGCCGTGAAGGAGGATGGGCGTGTCAGGCTTGTTCAGATCGATGTTGACGAGCAGGTTATGCTGGCTGGAGACTACGGAATCTCGTCACTGCCGACCGTCGTGGCTTTCCACAAGGGGGCGCCGGTTGATTCGTTTATTGGCGCCAAAAACGCATCCTCCGTTCAAGAGTTTATCAACGGTGTCATTCACAAGACGTCCAAGGATTCGCAGTAAGGAGATCGGAAGGTCAGCCTTGATTGACTGACTGTTTCTTTTGTAACCAACTACTTTTACCATGTTTCGCAAAACTATTGGTTTCTGAAACTAGAGTACATGCGTGCAAGATGGTTATGCGTCTGTGTTTGTTGAAATCAATTACTGTGCAGAACAAGAGAAGTTGTTGGCGTTGGCAGAGCATGTCGTTTTTCCAGAAAAATGGTGCAGAGAAAAATAAGAAAGAGCCAGCACTTTTGAAACTACAAATAAACTACTGCTGGTGTTGACCATTCAACAACCTTGGAGACAGCAAACCAAGTAGTGTTTTGAGTAGAATGGCAATAACCATGCTGGGGATTTATAAAAACTTTTTTTTCAGCTGCTTTGCTTTTCTGAAAACGCTCAGGGATCTGGTCATTCTTTTTCAGACTATTGATGATGTGATAAAAGTTTAGAACTATAGTTAAACTCATTTCAAATGCACTATTGAATAAAAGTAATACCAAACGGGTCAGTCATGAACACCAAAAATTCTGGGTTTGAGCATTATAGGAGCCCATGCCATTTTATTATTTATATTTTCATCTTTGTTCTCATACCTATGCGGGTTAGAAGCATAGAAAAATTTCAAGTTTGCTCAATTGGCAGCCAGAACAAAAGGCCAACACCCTATACTTGTCAATGAGATAGACACTGAAACTATGCTGCCACAGCACATCCTGAGTATCAGTGCAATAAATTGATTAATGAAGTTTCATAGGAGCGAATATGGATTTATTAAAGGAAAAGCTAATCCAACATAAAAACAGAAATAATATGGTGGTATAAGGAAGAGTAAGCCTGTCAACTGCCTTTCATTGGCTCCATCATCTGGCCTATTGTCCTGTCATCCAAAGAACATGGAATAGCTAGGTTTTTAATATTCGGTCCCAGAATGGACTTAAATGATTCCAGCTCTCTTAGCTTGGATAGTCCATAATTCTAATTCCCTCCTCTCTTTCACCTCTGGGCTATAGAATTCATCTCTGTGTTTTTGCTGTTTTGTTCTTTCTTCCTCCTGTCTTTTTTTATATGAGTTTACACGTTTTCTTTGTTTCCATTGCTTCCATTGCTTCTGTAACATGTTGCTGGTTGAAATTTCATCGCTTTTGCATGTTTCCATACTATTTGCTCTTTCTTCTTTAGATTCTTTTGAGTGGTTTACATTTGATTCTGAGTGGTTTTTCATTGTCAAGTATTGATGGCTATTTAAGTAAATAATAAAGAATATAATGTTTCAAGAATTGGAAAGAATAAAACAGAGAAAAAGTGAATCTTTTATGAAACCAATTTCAATTTATATTCTCTTTCCTCCATTAATAGACTTACTAATATGATTTTAATTTTTTATTTCCATATACACATCTAATTAATATCACACTTGTATTTGTGACACATTTTTGCTACTTTTACTGCCTGTGAAAACATATGCACTGACACATGACTTGAACAGAGATCAAATCTAAAGGAAATTTAGCCCTGATTACAGCAGGTCTTGCAACAGGGCAGTTGAATGCCCTGACAGAGACATTGCAAGTTATTACTGTTCTTTTTTTCTTTGGTTTATTTTCTAGTTATTTGTTTCAAAGGGAATATAAAATATATTATTTACTATAAAGAAAACCATTAAACTGCTGTTCAAGATAAGCTGCTGCTTTTATACTTTAGCGTTCATCATCCTATATAGTCCAAAAACCTGTCTTATCCCTTTTAGGAATGATAAATGTTAGGCTTCAACCTCAGGTTCTTTCTCCTCATTATCTGTAACATCTAATCATTAGAGCTGATTAATATCAGCCGCTGATCTCAGATTCTCACTTATTGTCCTGAGCAACATATTTCTATTATATAAACAGAGAATTATTATATTCTAAGTTCCTCCTCCTCCTCCTGTTTAGTCTATTTCTTCACATTATTGTCATATTGAGTCATCCATAATTCCATTTTTCTCTTTTTCTCCGTCTCAGGGTCATTGTAATCAGCTATCAATGCTTGCTGTCTTATTCTTTCTTCTTCCTGTTCTGCTTTATATCTTTCTAATCTAGATTTACTTTGAGCTCCATTAGCAGTCTTTGCACTTTTAACTGAATTACTTCCCATTGTCAAATATTGATGGATATGCAAGTAAATGATAGGTGTTATAAAGTTTCAATAATTGAAAGAAATGAAGCAGAGAGAAAAAAGTGAATTATTCATGAGGCCAATCTCAATTTATATTATTCTCTTTCCTCCTATGGACAGAATTTTTAATAAAATTTTAATTTTTTTTCATTTCCATATGCATTTCTAGCTTATGTCACACTTGTAAAAGATTGCTGTGCTTGCCTCCCATTTTACCTGATCTGGCAGTTATTACAGCATATGATAAGATTTACACTATCATGGGAATAATTAGAAATTATATTAAAAGTAATTAAAATCCAGCCAATGCAATATGATATTATATTAAATGACACAAATAATGTTTTTCTGATTGCAGGTCATGCATACAGTGATACAACAACATATTCTAACAGGATTATATTCATTTAGTTTGTAGTTATTACTAAACATTTATGAATTTCATTCAAACATTTCTTATGTACTTGTGTGTCCCATGATAGGGGCTATCAATCAGCACACAGTGTTAATTATATTTATTGCCTTAAAATTGTTAATGTCATGTATGCTCAATATGCAATGAACTTGGTGTTTTATTTTAAAACGTGTTTGTGTACTGCTACTAAGGCTAAATTATATCGCAAGATCTGCCAGTCTGATTAAACATGGCCAAATCTGCTATTTATAATTGCTTTACTATCTCATTTCCCACAAGATATTCTTGTAATGCCTTGGCTCCATTATGTGTAGTGTAAAGCTGGGTGTTTCTAACTAGCATTTAAATTTCCATTGTGCTCTCTACATTTTTTTACTGCATGCCTCCAACATGAATTTTTGCTAAAAGGGCCTTTAGTCTTGTGATCAGATGGTGATCTCAGTGAAAATGTTAATCCATCATTCGAAGGAGTGTGATATATAAATCCATTACATTCCTTAATGAAACTATCGATATCTTCTTCTGTTAAATTTGAAGAGCTCATATTTTTTGCTAATTGTCACAATTGAAAAAAGTGCTGTAAAAAGAGATATTTCATGTATTAAATGCTGCCAGTTTGGAAAGGAGAAAGTAGAGGGCTATGCACTGCTTGAATTCTAGCAATCCTATAATGAATGTAGCATGGAAATTCCCTTGTCTCTCTGTAATTTTGAATATTTAGCTCTTAATATAGATTGTTGTCAGAGTTGGGGATAAATAGCTGGGCATTGCCTTCACAGCCAATGATTGCTTAGAGACAAGGGAGAAGTTGGCTGGACACACACATCTTTGTAGAATTAATTAACAGATTCAGAATTCATTTTCAATTGAGATATCCTAATATCACCATGTCTACTCTTTTTTATTTCAAGATATTAGCAGAGCTCTTTAGTAAAGGAGGGAAGAGAGCTTCATTTTTTGAAGATGGGCGTGCTGTCATAGAAAAAGCTGAATCAGATAAAGAAAAACACATGCTTTGCACAAAAGCGAACAAGGAATCCTGTATAGCGCAAATTAACTCACTATCCAGCCGCAAATACTTCCTAGCTCCGGATGCAAAATACAGTATATTTCTATATACTCCATTCCAAACGGCAAAATTAAAGAAATAAAGAGAAAAGGCAATGCCCAAAAAGGCACTCGTTAGCGGTCCAACTGCCGCTTTTCCTTGAAGAACTTGCCAAGTGCACCTTTTTCCTCCTCGGGAATCTTTCTCTTCTTTGCCTCCTGTTGCTGCAGCTCGCGCTCCATGTTCTCCAGATCGCGCAGCTTCTTCAGATCCATTATGTTTGTCTGGCGCTTGCGGGCATACCGCTTGGCGGTGGAGTTGCGGCCCTTTGTCTTGTTCTTGACCTCGTTGTCCAGGTACTTGCCGGCAGCCTTGTTCTGGGCGTACTCGGAGCGCGAGACATCGACCTGGTCGCGCGCGCGCTCGGCTTGTGTGCGGGGATCCAGGCGTCCAATGAAGTCGGGGTCCAGCTGGATGGTCTCGGCAGGCAGTTTGTCCAGCAGCATCTTGACCTCGTGCTCCTGCCGCTGCTTCGTGGTCTGGTAAGGGTTGGCAGCGTATGCA
Source organism: Coemansia sp. Benny D160-2 (assembly GCA_027595805.1). Taxonomy (NCBI): domain Eukaryota; kingdom Fungi; phylum Kickxellomycota; class Kickxellomycetes; order Kickxellales; family Kickxellaceae; genus Coemansia; species Coemansia sp. Benny D160-2. Next base: position 93,732 of record JANBOK010000003.1, on the reverse strand, counting down.
TCAAAATTGGGTTCGCCAGATCCGGGCACCACAATCGAGGAAATGCCCTTCGAGTGCGCAAAGCCAAGCACATCGTCAAAGGGCACGAAACGCAAGCCGCTGGCGGAGGAGCTCGGCACAAGGTGACGCATGTAGGGCTGGTGCACGGGTGCAGCCAGCGCATCCTTCCAGACCGTGACATGCGGACCGTGGGCTGCGGCGAGCAGACCACGGTGACTGATGTCGATGGATTGTGCGGGACGAGTGGTTGCGTACTCGTGCAGCGACTTGAAGGTGCGGATGTCCCAGATCTTCAGGCGCCCATCCAGTCCGCTTGACGCCATGTATGTTCCGCTGCGGTCAATGGCCAGTGCCTGTACGGGGCCTCTGTGGCACAACATACGTGCCAGCGGCTGCTCGTGTCTGGGCGACCACAGCGTAACTGTGCCGTTGCCGTGGCCTAGATGCACAACAGCGTTGTACGGATTGACCTCCAGCACATTGCACGGTCCGAATCCTGGTCTGTGCTCGCCTGCCACCTTGCCCTCGGTAACATCCTGGTACACCAGCGCACCTCCGAGTCCCACCGATGCCAGCAGAAAGTGGTGCGCCAGAAACCCCAGCCGCGTCGGCTCCGTGTGCTTGCGCAGACAGTGCACCTCGGCACCCGTGTGGTCGTAGATGTAGGCAAACTTCTTCTGCGCCACCGCAAACAGACTCTCGTTGTGCAGCCAGCTGACGTCGCGCACCGTCTCGCGCACATGGATCTCGCACTGCAGCTTCCCGCGTCGCCAGTCCATCGTGGCCAAGTGGCCCTTGCGTCCGCCAATCAGCAGATGCCGCCCGTTGCGCGTGTAGTCCAGCGAATACGGGCCAAACTCATTGAGCTTCAGATCCATGATCTTGCTGGCGCTGCTGATATCCAGATTCTCCGCCAACTGCTTCTGCGTGATGTTGTAAGTGCGTTCCAGCCCCTCGGCCTCTAGATACCCGGCTGTCTCGCCCAGAAGCATCTCGCTGCGCGCAGCATCAACTGCCGCCTCTTCCCGCCTTCTTCTGTCGTGCGCTACCTTGGACTGCTCCTTCTTGCTCCGCACCTCCACTGCTTCCTTGTCCTTTCCTCCTCCTGCTGCCGCTGCTGCCAGTCCACGCTGGTACTTCTTCGATGCCTTCTGTATCCGCTTGTCAATGGCATCTGGCTCCTGTTTCCTGTCTTCTTGGTCTCCGTCAGCCTTCAACTGGTCCTTTTTCCCGTTGCCCTTGCCTTTCTTGCCAGACATTGCTCTGTCCGATTTGGCTGGCTTGTCACGCAGCGTCCTTGGCGGCGGTGTGTCTTCCCGATCCTCTTCATCTGAACCATCCGATGCTTCGTGTCTGCTTTGGTGTTCTCTATGGTTTTCTCCGCTCTCGATGTGTGCAACCGTTCCTTTGCCAAACACCCCGCTGCCTATACCGGTGCTCTTCCCTGCCATTACGTTTTTCCCTGCTCTCCTATCCATAGCATATACTATTTTGAAATCCTGATAATGCGTTCAAGCTGTCTAAATGAAAGAATGAAAATGGAGAAGCAAAGAAAAGAGGTGCTGAATAGAACAAGTAGAATACAGCCAAACTTTTTTTTTTTGCATTTACGCTTGTAATTTTTTTTGCTTAATCTCAATGAAAAATAAAAAAGCCGACGATCACCAACAAGATCAGTAGGCTAGCTAATTATTTAATCTTGAGCTACTTTTGATTTGTCTGATCAAGGTGTTGTGTTATGTTTTGGAGTAAAATATTGTGGAGCTCACAGCATAACGTAAACAAAATACCCAGTCTTCATTGGCTTGGAAAAGGAACAGCTGCTTCCCTGTTTTCCACTCCTTCTATTTCCTCTTCTTCCTCTCCATTGTATTTCTTTCCCTTTTTTGCTACCTGTGCAAGACGCTAGTCATTATTTACTTTCATCGTATACCCTTTACCTACTATTCCCTTTCTCTCAAAATGCAGGGCGGCGGGTTCTATCCAACGCTAAAGTCTCAGGACATACTTGACGTTATGAGGCAAATGGAGATTCCAATAATGGAGGAGGATTTGGAAAAGCCCACACCCCAAAGGGTGCAGATATGGTACGAGGCGTTTCTATACATCCTCAAGGGGATCTCGTTGGAGCAAATAGGCAGCGAGGTGGAGCTCCTGGACTACACGGATTACCCGGAATCCCACAGCGACGATATCTTCCTAATGTCGTTCTACCAGAACATGCAGATCTTGCTGCAGCAGGTCGGGGTGGAGGACTTTTCGTTGCGCGATATGCTGAAACCCGAGCCCGGTAGGATTCGCAGGATCCTGAGCGGGGTGTGCAACTTTGCAATGTTCAGGGACGACCGGATGCCCGTGCTCGAGAAGTACACGGCCCAGGCGGATGAGCAGGCTGCGAGACTCGAGGCGATGCGCCAGGAGCTCGAGCTTGTGCAGCAGCGGATTGGTGCGATCAAGACGCAAAGGCAGCGTGATTTGCCCGAGATCAAGAGGCTCCAAGAGGAAAACAAAGTAGTTCGCGAGGAGCTCAAGCGGCTCCAGCCCACGCAAGCGTCGCTGGTTGAGGCTACGAGTCGGATGAAGAAGGACAAAGAGGAGCTGCAGGACTCCCTGGGCACAATCAAGTACACCATCGCTGGATTACAGGAAGAGCTGGGAAAACTTAAAGCCCGTGTTGTCCATAGTCCCGAGAAAATACAACAGGCTATAGCGGAGCTGAACGAAAGCACCGTTCAATCGCGGGCGCAGATAACGAGCAACGAGGATAAGGCCAGGCAGCTCGCGTACAAGATTGAGACGCTCGAGGATATCATGGCGGACATCCGGCTGTGTCTGCAGCAGATGGCCGACGCCGAGACCATTGTTCGCAAGCACGAGGAAGAGATGCGGTTGCTGGTCACGGATAAGGAGACGTACGCGCAGGAGCTCAGCAATGTGCGCAACCTGACCGTGCGCGAGGAGCAGCTGGAGTTCCAGAACAAGTCCGGCGAGGAGAAGATCGATCGGCTGGAGAAGAACAGACTGGCCAAGCGCGAGCAGACAGCCAGCAGACTCAAGCAGCTGCAGAGGGAGCGGGCCGAGGTCTCGTCGAGGCTGGAGGAAACCAGCAAGAGAATGTCCGCCCAGCGGTCCCGCTTTGACAACCTGCAGACTGATATCAAACGCGAGCGCGGCGCCATGGAGCAGGAGGTTAATGATATCCAGGAAAGCTATGACCTGCTTCGCCAGCAGACCCTCGAGTCCCAGGATGCTGTGATCCAGTCGTTGGAGGACCTTATCAGCCACTTTTACGAGTAGATTGAGCTGTTAATATAGCAACGTCCTTGATCTGATTTCTCTGCTTTTTTGGCGGGGCTGATCAACAAGTTGAAACGCGATTGTTTGATTCATCATCCCTTTTCCCACATTTTTTTTTCTCATTATGCCAACTTTTGGCTTAATAATAATAGTACTTTTATTCTTGCTTCTCTTTTGTTATATTTATACGCGTAATCTGTTCTGGGAATTGCGTAGTTGTAAATCCTTTATATTCACTATTTTTTGTTGCTTGCAATGCCCGACACGCCACCACCGCCGCCGCCTCCGCCGCCACCTATGAGCCAGCACCCGATGCATGCGTCAGCACCGCAGCACGGGTACCAAAACCGTTTTCCTGGCCAAATGCATCAACAGAACCACCCTCATCAGGCGAATCGGCCATATGCACCGGTACGCGGTGGCACAAGCAATGGCAATGGCAACGGTATGCAAATGGGAATGCGCAACCCTGGACAGTACCCCCCGCAACAACAGCAAGGAGGAGGAGGAGCACCGGGAATGTACAACCAGCGGCCACATTACGGCATGCAGCAGCGTCCGCAAAACAACCAATTCCGGCCACCAATGTACAAAACGGCTGGTGGAGCTGGCGGAGGACAGGATTATATGCAGCAGCAGCAACAGTCGTACCAGCGGTTCCAGAACACAGGCAGGGACTTTCGTACGGCCACGCCTGATTCCACCGGGCCCATGATGCAGCAGCATTCTCATTACGGGTACCAGCAGAGCAACGCGGCTGCGGCGGCGATGGGGGCGGTAAATAAAGGGCCCAAGCAGCAGCTCCAGCGCCGGACTATCGATTACTACTCGGCAACGGTGCGTGGGCTGGAGCTGCGGTCGTCCGGTGCGCCGGTGTCGCTAAAGTACCTTCCCGCGGATCCCAGTTACGCGGTCGATGTGGTTCCGCCGGCGTTTGCTCCCAACGAGCCGGAATCGTCCATCGCGTCGCGGTTTGTCCAGCAGGCGCAGAACAAGGAGCGGCACCCGATTAATGTTGTTAGGTGGACGCCCGAGGGCCGCAGACTTATCACCGGCTCCTCCAGTGGTGAGATTACTCTGTGGAACGGGCTGACGTTCAATTTCGAGACTATTATGCAGGTAAGATAGCCGCAGTGCCATTGTTGTTGTTGTTATTGTTATTGTTATTGTTATTTAACCGGCGTGTGTTGTTGTTATGATTTGTGAGTCTGTTTCTTGTTCTTACTTTATTCTGTAAATAAAAAACAACTTCGAACATCCCCATATACACCCATGTGTGCTAACAACCAAAGTAACACTGGACTTCTTCTGTTTGCCAAAGGAAATAAGTAGGCTCACGACAACCCGGTCCGCGCGATGGAGTGGTGCCACCACGGGCAATGGATGATCACGGGCGACCACGGAGGAATCATCAAGTACTGGAAGCCGAACTTTGCATTCCTCAACGAGATAAGCGCACACAAGTCGCCGGTCCGCGATCTCAGCTTCAGTCCGGCGGACACAAAGTTTGTCAGCGCGTCGGACGACCAGCAGCTCAAGGTGTGGGACTTTGGGCGCGGACAGGAAGAGACCACGCTGACGGGCCACACGTGGGAGGTGCGCGCAGTTGACTGGCACCCGTATCTGGGCATGATCGCGTCGGGCGGCAAGGACGATGTGATCAACATCTGGGACCCGCGGAGCGCCAAGGCGTTGGCACGGCTGGCTCGTCATAACAACTCGATCACTGGGCTCCAGTGGAACCCGCATAACGGGAACTGGCTGCTCAGCGGCGGGCGCGACCATTGCATCAAGCTGTTTGATGTGCGGAAGCTGAGAGAGGAAATCGAGTCGTTTGCCACCACGCGGGAGATCCACTCGGTTGCCTGGCACCCGGTGCACGAGACCCTGTTTGCCTCGGGCGGTAGTATCTGTAATAACAAAGAGCCAACCAACGACGGGACCATCCAGTTCTGGTTTACCGACGACATCAAGCAGAAGGCGTGTGTCGAGCGCGCGCATTTCTCGTACGTCTGGTCGATGGCGTGGAACCCGATGGGTCATATTCTGGCATCCGGCAGCAACGACCGCACCACGAAGTTCTGGTGCCGTCCACGGCCGGCCGAGAACCTCCCGACCGAGCTCGGTGGTGGCCGCGAGTTGGATGAGCGGGTGTTTGGAAAGCCTGTCAACTCGCTGGCGGCTGCTAAGCTTGCCAGCAGCGCCAAGGCCCCGCCGCCCCCCGTTTCTGCCAACGACAGTTTGCTGACTAGTGCCGGCGGCAGTGGAACTGACCTGGATATTAATAAGATTCCAAGCGCCGGCAGTATTGGTGGTGCCGGCAATCTTCCGGGGCTGCAGTCGGTCGATATTGGCCGGATGCTTGCCAAGATCAAAAAGGACGGCGTTCCTGGCCTGCCCGGCCTGCCTGGTCTTGGGAACAAACCACCGTCTGCTGGTAGTACCAATACAAGATCGCCTCACCCGCCGCCACCGCCTCCCTCCGCTGGTGCAGGTTCTTCTGGCCTTCCAGGTCTTTCGCGGGCGCCAAATCTCCCTGGGCTTTCGCCTGGTCAGCGGCCTCCGCCTCCTCCGCCGCCTCCGCTTTCTGCCATCTCTGCAATGCAGTCGAACTCGCTCCAGGAGGAGCAGCAGCAGCAGAATGGACCTATGCGCAGCGCAAACGCCCCGCAGCAGCGCCAGTCCTCGCGGTTCAACCCGATCCAGCGTCCACCGCCCGAAAACTAACTAACCAACTAACTGACTAGCTTCTACAAAAACACCACGGCCAGCATTTTTTATTGATTAGATTGATCCCTCACTTTCCTCTATTTAAATACCACAGCATCACGTCAAACGCAACTCCTACTGCTAGATCCACGGCGCCCACCCAATGTACATCTTTGCAAGCCGCTCCTTGCAAGTAGCAGCGCTCCAAATAGCCGCCACTTGCTCCTCGACCAGCATGTCCACGGACGCGTGGGGATGGGCTTTGGATTCCCCTCCACCATTAATGCCCTGGTAGTCCAGACGCGCATCAACGCGGCTGACTGCCGCCTGCGCTATGCGCCATCCGTACTTGCACTCTGTTCGATTGCCGGATCCGGAACGAGATTCGGTCCCAAAGCGCCAGAACGCATTGGATGGGCAGATTCCGGTCCTGCGAATGAACTCGGAAACAGGCACCGTGTTTTCCTGGCGCCAAAGCGTCTCTGCTGCTTCTTTCTGGTCTCCTCCGCCGGGCACCCCTGACGAAGGTTGTGGTGGCGGCTGAACAATGTCCGTATGAATGGCAACGTTCTTCCGCTTCGCATCCACCAAGTGCGCCTCCTCGACCACCGACCACTCCTTGAACGGCTGGAACAGCACTCTGCTCGCCAGCGCATTGACAAGGGCGTCTCGATCCATGCGACAGAACACCAAGACGGAGGACGCCGCATCCGTAAACACCCTGCTGTACGCAAACGGCAAGGAGGCCGAGCTACTGCTATCTTCGCGGTTCCTGGGCGATCCGCAGATGTACGACAGAATGGGCGTCATCCTAAACGGAACCCGTTCGGGCACATGCGAGACGCTCCCAAAATCGTAGCACACGTTGAAGTCGATCTGCACCAAATGGCCTCGCCGCGCATCGACCAGAAGGTTGTCCAGATGCCGGTCCCCGACGCCCAGCAGATACCCGACCATCGAGGACATGCTGATCGACCGGACCATGCTCTTTGTCAGCAGGTACAGATGGCTTGGGCTCTGTGCGCTTCTCAGCAAGTGCCGGTAGAGAAGATCCGGTGGAACCGTTCTGGATACGCGGTCATACACGGCGGTGGCTACGCTTGCTGGCCATTTCTCAAACGCCAATCCGGGGCTGATTCCAGCCTCCTTCAGAACATCTTGTGCAAGATCCATGTACGTCTGCTGAAGTCCCCCGGATGGCGGTGGCGGCTGGTTCTTTGCATGTCTCTGCTTCTCCTCCATCTGCCCCTCGGTACTCGGCTGATCCCCGTGTGCTCCGGTGTTTCTGCCGCCAGTCTCTGAGTTGCTGCCGCTGCCCTCGTTAGCAGAGCCCTTTGTGCGGATACCGTTCGTGCCCGCATCATCTGTGGTAGCGCTGCTTCGCATTGCGTGCTGGGAATATATCTGGAACAGTGACGGTGCATTGTCAATGACCTGGATCAGTCCGCCGTAGGTGCCAAGCGGCACCACGTTGTACACAGGCAAAGACGAAACCGCATCACCGGGCGCCTTCTCATCGTCCACGAATGACTTGGCTGCAGCCACCCGATTCACACGCACAAACGTCTGCATAACACTCTCGTCAATGCGCAAGTCCTCGCTGCCCTTCAGGATGTACTTTTCCTTGCAAACCGCTCCAGAACCAGTCGTCAGGTACAGGGTGATCAGCTTGGGGCGCGTCTTCGATCCAATCACGCCAACCGTGCTGCTTATGTGCGAAAAATACACCGGCTCCGTCGGGCTGGTGAGCACCGGGATACTGATCGATGCCGTAAACCGCGCTAGCCGTGCATTGATATACCCGATGGGCAGCGTCGTGGCTGTGCCAAGTGTTTTGAATATCTCGTTCCATATCTGGTCCAACGAGCGCTTCAGCTGCAGATCGTCCTGACCAAATCCATCGCTAAAGCACAGTTGGTCAAACAGAAGCCTCAGGCGCGGCAAACAGGCACAAAAGTCGTGCTCCACAGGCGATACTGGTGGTTTCTTTTCCGAATAGTCGTCTAGAATCTGAATCGCTGGCTGAAGGGATTTGAGTATCGCTGCACTGACCTCGTCTTTTCTGGCAGGTGTGCCGAACCTCCCTTGCTGGTAGCGCACTATGACCTTGAGATGCGCAGACTTGGATTTAATCGACACCCAGCGCAGCTTCTCCTGTGGTAAGACCGCAACGCTGGACATCATGCTGACAAACGCCTCGATGTCAGCAACCTGCTTGCTATCGAACCTCTTGAGCAGTTTATTGGCATACTTGCTGCCCAAAGACCCGTCTGGCAGCGAGTTCTTTGCCACAACCGCGTAGAACGCAACAAGATCCGGCTTGTTTGCAGCTATCAGCTCAAGAATAGAAAAGGCGCGCAAGCAGACATGGCTGTCGCCATCCTCGGAAGAACCATCGTCTTTGGCACGCAGCATCGCAAACAGTTGCGGTATATAGTAGGCAAGCCTGTTGACCGCGTTCGCGTTAAACACGGGTGCCGTGATCTGAGGTGCGTCTGCTGGCTGCGTTGCCATCAGCGAGAGAAGCCTTGCAACAGGATCAAACACTCCAGTCTGCGTAAACCAAATCCGTTCGACGTGATTCAGCAACACATCTGTGAAGAGCGCGCTACAAATGTTATTGGACAACCCGCCATATGTGAGGCCGTAGTACAGTAGCGCATCCTTTGCTTTTGCCGTGTCAGGAACCGCATTCGCAGGTAGTTCTTCGACACCTATAGTAACGCCACTGGGCAAATGCTTGATATTTGCTGAAAAGTCCAGCAGACCATTTCCACAACCAGTTTCGTATCTCGGGACAAAACACAGTAGCTTTAAAGGACTGTCTTGTGACACGGTTACTAGCGGCAAAGTAGTAGCGCCTTGAAGATACGCGGCTGAGATTCTGGACGCAGTAAACAGTTCTGACCATTGGGCCTTTGACTCGTCCGGGATACTGCTGACAAACTCCTGCTTGGTTAAGAGCGAAAACGACGCTGCTGGGCTGGCATATCCTTGTCTAAACAAATGGCTGAGCGCCTTCAGTTTTTGATCGCTTGTTGCGGCATCATTTGAATGAAGCAATCTAAGCGCTTTGTCTTTGAAGGGAATGGCACCAGCGTCTGGGAGCACCACTCGCTGCATTGTTCGAGCAAGCCCATGGCCAAGAAGATAATCGCTTGCTACAAAACAAAGAGACACATTGTCTTTGCTGACGCTGTTATCGAAAGCCTCGTATTCAGCAAGGCTTTTAACAGATCCTGTGGGGATATCTGCAAATGATAGCTCATAAAGAGCTTTTGTTGCCTCGTCCACAGATTCTTCGGATCCGGCAGTAGCCGAGTAAATAGCATCGCTAACTTCGTTGTCAAGCATAGCGGATACACGCCTAAGACCGCCAGACTGAGCTAATTGTCGTATCCACTCCTTGGTTAGGCTGTTGTCATCATCTCCAGACTCGGAACCGCTGTAGATTGCGTTTTGAAACACGAACATTGTAAACGACAAATGCTTGCAGATATACGCCGCCCGCAACAGCATTTCTACGGATCTGCGTGATTTGAGCAACGACGACGCCGAACCGCCTGGCTGGCAAAGATGAAATATAATCTCCAGGACCCAGAATAACCCACTCTGCTTTGCAGAACCATTTGGTATAGGCGATGTCATGCTGCTTGAACCATTGGCGGTTACATCAAAGACACCAATCTGAGCTACCGTTTCGCTAACTGCATTAAACAAGTACATTGCAATACCCAGTGCTTCCTGTGGATCAGCAGCACAGATCTTCAGGGCAGCAGCAACAACAGCAGTATCGATTATAAAGTACGCGCCTTTGCTTTCAATTCTTTCCTTGCGGCCCAAGTCACATGTAATGGACACAACTGCGTCAAATGCAAGGCTGCTCAGACCCAGATCCGCTGAAAAATCACCAGGGTGAAGTCCATGGTCGGACAGAGAACTAACCAGCAGCTTCACAAGCAATATGGCATCATCGATAGACATATTGCGCGCAAGATCGGCTACCTCGTCAGAGTCATACGGGGTGTTGGCAAAGTCATCGCGAAGCGCACGTCTCTGTTTCGCAAACGGGTGGATTGTTTGAACAAGCACCTGGCTGTCGATCAAGCAGGCCACCTTGCGCCAGACGTCTCGAACACGGCTGCTGCCGATATCGCCTACCATTCGGTATATTCCATCCACGCAATCCGAAGGTACACGCTTTGTATGTGTCCAGATCCTGAGCAGCAGATGCCCTGCTGCTAGCTTTAGATGCTCTTGGTCCGATGAGGAGGAACACCTTGCGATCAGCTGTATAGCCAAGCAATCTGTACGCTCGCCCACAGTGCTGGCAAGTACGTAGACTAGCGCTATAACCGCTGACTGAAGAGGAGCAGTAAACATCAAGATCGACTTGACTGCCTGGATTGCAATGTCGAAAGCGGCAGAGATGCCATCGTCAGTAATCGATTTGTGGCGAGAGACTGTAGCGCCGGCAAGATTTACAAGCGAAAGCCAAAGCGCTTCGTTATCGTGCACGCATTCTGGCTTGACGAATGCCAGAAACAAGGTAGCGTCGCGTAGACTGCAGAGAACGTTAGAGGGTTCGGCGTGCCCGCATCGCAGAGATGTATCCAAAAGATGCAGCAAAAGGTGGATTGAATCGTTGCGGCGCAATACCAACGCATTTAGTGTCTGAGTATCGCATTTTGTGAGACTGGCGTGCATCTTTTCCAATGTCTGTCGCTGAGATATATCGGCGGTAACCGCCGCAGGCTCTATATCTGCGCAATAACCGAGATCTATGCAAAGCTGCGCCACGGCAGTCGGAAGATCGGCGGCCCAGAACAGTGCAGAACGCGAGCCTGTAATTTGGTCAAGCGTTGGCAAGACATGCGAAGCCAGCGAGCTTAGATTCCGCAAGGCGCCCAAGTAAATAGCAGCGGTGGTGGTGGTGGTAGTTTGTCTGCTCCTGCTGCCAGCGCATGTCTGTCGCCATACGGGTGTTTCATTGTTGGTAAAATAGTCAAGGAATAGAGACTTTGAGGACGCAGAAGTATCACTAAGCCAAGCTGCCTGCAGATTATGAGCACACCCTGTGTCGCAAACTCTCATCAAAGGAAACGATTCAACGGAGGAGGAAATGGGGAAAAGAGAGCTTTGGTATAACGAGAGCGCGAATTCGACACTAGTGCTGAACACATTTATCCACAAGAATGAAAGCAAGGCAGGGTGTGAGCAAAGCAAAAAGAAATTCTCTGGATTTTGGAGAAGCAAGAGGAAAAATGGAAAGAGAGAGTTGGTGTAATTTTTTGCTGGGTGATCTGTTTTTGTGAGCACATATTTTTTATTGAGGAAATAACTGACTAAACTTTAAACTGTTTGATTTTGCTTTTTTAAAAGCAAAAAAAAAAAGGTGGCGAGAGGAATCAAGGAAGAGGTATCAGTGTGTTGAGCAAGCAAGGAACCTGGTTCCGAAGGATAGAGATGATCTCATTGACGGCAGGCTTTGTATTCAGACCACCCAGTCCAAGACTGTTGACCAGTTTGTCCACGGTGCGCAGCAGCTGAGTGATTGTTTGGCTGCCCAGGATATCGCCAAGACCAAAGACAATATTGTCGACGAGTTTCTTGATCTCGTTGCCGGTGTCTGCAAGTCCCAGCTTCTTGAGTAATGGTGTAAGAGCAGCTACTTGGCCTGGTGTGAGCCCGCATATTCCGCCTCCGGTCGCTGAGCCGGATCCAGCGGAGCCGCCCTGATTTGAAGAGCTGCTCCCGTTGCCGCGGCCGTTATTGTTCCCGGAGCCAGAGCCGTTCCCATTTCCGTTTCCTGAACCATTGCCATTGCCATTACCATTACCAGATCCATTGCCATTGCCATTACCAGATCCATTGCCATTGCCATTACCAGATCCATTGTTGTCGCCAGATCCGTCGTCATCGCCAGATCCATTGCCATTTCCGTTGCCAGATTCATTGCCGTTGCCGCTTCCATTGCCGTTGCCGCTTCCATTGCCGTTGCCCGGGAATGCCCCACCTCCGCCAGGGAATGCTCCGCCAGGGAGGCCACTGCCTGGGAACCCTCCGCCAGGAAGACCACCTGGGAACCCTCCACTCGGAGCACCTATGGGGAATGGCGCGTTGCCAGGAAACCCAGCGGGGCCTGGAATCCCGTTACGCGGTGGTGGTAGAAGAGGTGGTGGCGGTGGTGGCGGTGGATGGGGCGCAACAACACCGACGGGACGAGGAGGAGGATAGGCTGGGACGGCGGGCCACGGACTAAAAACAGGCGATGCCTGGGATGAGAGGATCAACGAAAGTGTTGAGATTGCAATTGCGAGCTTCATTTTGTTGGGATCCAGATATGGAAGATTCTTTTGCAAAGAGGAATATGTGTGTGTTACGATAGCAAGGAATTGATGATGCAAAAAATAAATATTATATATGAATATAGGAGAAGTTTTTAAAAAGTGCAATGGAGAATATATGTTTAAAATATCTGAGATCCATGGACTTGATCAGCTTTTTGCATTGGGTTTTATAGAGGTTGAACATTTCTTACTTGAAATGAATTTGCTGCCTTGTTAAATGTTGCACTAGTTCTTGACGATGATACAGTTTGTTGTGAGTTTTTCTTTTCATAAATTACTACACATTTATGATGGATTAAACTTGTGGTGGTCTGGATAGTAAATCATCTTTTTCTGCTCAATAGTCATTCCAATGTAAACAAACCAGTTCACGATTACTGCTGCACAGTCAGCATTCGTAAAAACTACAAACAAAATGGCTAAACTGGATTTGCTAGAGGCTGGAGGATGCAATTAACGCAGACAATTGCAGTAATGGCCAAACATTCTTGCTGTAATTTTTATATTACTGCCTTGTTTAATAACCAAACATACACGCTCTGTTTACCAGCTAAACAATTATTGCTTCAGTGCCAGGTTCGGGCATGTGTGGGTAGAGCGGAACTTTGGGGAAAAACTGCAATGATTTGTATATACTAAAGACTATATTTTAAAGGCGCAGTTGTTGGTTACCCAGATACTATACGGATACTGTATTTGGACGCTGGATCCTTTTTTATTTTTCTAACCCGAGAGCCGCATTGATGGCTCAACGAATCAAATCAATGCGTGCTGATGGATATGCATAGAAATGCAAGCTTCGCATTCTCCTTGGCTGCAAGCATATGGAGGACAGCTTGCAGGTTCGGATACTTTTGCTCATTATGCGACATTATTGAAACTCAAGTTCTGACGATGATACAACAACAACAACAACATCAACAACAACAACAGATCGTCTATTTTCTACTAGCATCTACCATGCGTTTGCGTTAATTTATTCTCGACAATTGTTTTGATGTCAGCGCTCCTTTTACTTTCTTCTCCAACGATTTTAAAAAAATTCCACTCGCAACACACCAAAGCGAATCAAAGAATTACGTGGACGAATAGGGTAACCAAACCCGCCTGAAGCAAAAAAAGATGTATGCAAATCGTTGTCCATAATTTCTGCGTGGAATAGTTTATCCAAGTTTTTGTTGCTTTTTTGGTTTGCCAATTACTGCTCTATTTTTCTTTCCGACAATTATTTTTCCTTCCTGTCTTGTTATTGTTTTATTGTATACATTCGTTAATTGTTTAGATAAGCATATTTTTCTCCCCTTATCCAAAAGGAAATATTCCAAACGTTTTGTTGCTGAATAGAAGGAAACGCTTTTCGATAAATACAAAAAGGATATGAGCAGTAGTGGAGATAACGGCTCGCAACGCGCCATGCCAATATCGCCCCACCCAAACAGTATGCAGATCGATGGGCTGAGGAACGGGGCATCGTTGGATGCTCCGTATCTTGTGAACCTCACGCCCACGTCGTCGGTAGCTGTAATGGGGCTGGCTGCAATGCGGTATAGCCACGATGACGGTCATAATCAAGCGGCACCGGCGGTAGCAATGCCAGTTCAGGTTATTCAGGGATCCGTTGCAGGCAATAGGACAACCCAGAACATGGCACCGCAGGCAACAATTCCAAACCTTATTCAGCTTGACCATTATGCCCAGACATCTTCTCCACCAGGAATCAATCGGCTAGTGTTTTCCTCCGCAACTGGCACAAATCAGCAGCAGCACCAACAACAGTCAATATACCTGTCGCCGGCGCAGCAGCAGACACTCATTGCCAACAACCATCTCTTGCGAAGGAACAGTAGCAGTAGCCGCTTGATCCACAGCCTTTCCAACCACCCGGTCGCCAGGTACTTGAGCGCGATAGATCAATACCAGACTGGAGGTAACAGCAGTGGTGTACATAACTATCAGATTCCACTCGACACGACATGTTTTCAAACCACAAGTCAGCAGCAACAACAGCAACAACAGCAGCAACAGCAGGCAGCCGTGGCAGCTGCCTTGGTCAGTGCCCAGATAGCCCAAACTGCAGCTGCAGCAACAGCATCATCTACGGATATCTGGAACAGAGGCAGCAATAGCACTGACACAACCAACTCCATCGCAATGGGCAGAGAGCAGCAACAGCAGTCTACTACAGCATTGTCAATAGACGTGGGGCCACCAATAGCCACAATAGCCACAACACCAGCAATATTTGTCGGCGCCAGTCGAATACAAGGTAAATATCAACAAACAATAAAACCTAAAAGTCTATCATTTCTTTGGCCGACACAGACTGTATTTCCTTTCCTTTTCCTTCTTAGAAAGGGCTTCTTTGTCCGACTGTTGACGGTGCATAAAAGTCATGGAAACAAACACATCAAACAAATGGAGAAACACCTCCTCCCCCCTTTAACAAAATCAATCCCTCTTCTCCCATTCATCTCGACTCTTTTTTGGCCATGCCATTTCCATTCCAGGCCTTTTGGCAAAAGAAAAAGTATTCTGGGCCAGGAGGCATTTACGGCTAGAGAAAAAAAACATATCCACCCACTCTCCGCATCTTGTTTTGCCGGCACTTCTCTCTCCGCTCTTCTTTCATCGCCCACTTGTTGTTGGGAGAAGGATTGTAAAGAGCAAACGTGCAAGAGCTGCGTTTAGCCAGTGCAGAAGCACAGTGTAAAACAGCAAACGCTAGGAGTGGTTTTTATTCTCTCCAAGGTATTTGTCAAGCATGGCAATAAACACTAGCATTTTCTGTATCACTTTCATATCTTTAAATGTGTGCTGGGAAGAAAGGATTGTCGCATATTTGCCACTCCCCTTCCTTTACTCGTGACGAAAAGAAAGCAGCGCGCTTTTTCTCAGTCATTCGAGATGTATAACAAAATAAATCTCGCCACATTTCTACAATATCATCGTACGATATTTTTTATTTTTCCCCTCTTCTCACACTTTTTTTTCTTGTTTGTACGTGCGTATTTTTTGTTTGCAAAGTACAAGATTGTTTATCATGCTTTTACAAAAAGAATCTCTTTCTTGTTCATATACCCCATATGCTATTTATTTTTGTTATGCTTTTGCCTATCTATGAGCATCCTCAGTAATAATCGTGTTTGTCTAATAACTGTACCATTATCATTATACTATGCCCTTTCCTGTTTCTTTACTCGTAGACCAAGCACAGAGAGTTCAGAACGCTGCCACTGCCGCTGCTGGATCAATGGCAGCAAACTTTAGCCAGTCCAAAACAGGCGCCAATGTCGGCAACGCTGTTCCTCAGCAAAGCCACACTCCCGTGCTACACAAGTCGCCCTTGAAAGACCAAGGCTCGAGAGGCAGAGGAAGAGGACGTGGCCGGGGGCGCGGACGCAAGCGTGGTGGAAACTCAGCAGCAGACACAGTATTCAGAAATGCACAGGCGTCTCGCAGCCCATCAGCAAAACCTGCGACAGAATCATTGACAACAGCAGCAGAGGCAGCAGTGGCGGGATATTCTGGAGACACGCAGCCAGCAACACCAAAATCGCCAGCACAAGTGCCAACAGCAGCGGTGGCAGGCTCCGCCGACCCAGACCACGATCGTGTTATCAAGATGGAGGATCTTGTTGCGCGTGGCTTGGTTCTGCGTGTAGACGCCTCTGCATATCGCATCCTTAACGACACATTGTCAACAGGACGCAACTCAATCACCATTGGAGCAGCGTTGGGCAGCGATAAGCGCAGGTTCAATCTCAAGTGGCTGTACGACTATCCTTGGCTGCGATTTGATCCGCAAACAAACGTTATGCTGTGTGCGCTGTGCAAGCGCGGCAGGCGTGCAAATCAGTTTGCAAAGAAGGGGAGCAGAAACTTTAAGACTTCTGCGCTGGTGGATCACTCGACCAGTAATGACCACCAGAAGAGTCTGATTCAGTTTGGTCCTCTGCCAAAGGCTCCGTCGTCGACCGATTCATTGCTGCTTGTTTTCAATGACTCTCTCTGGATGGCAATCAGTCCTGAGCAGCGTGCGTCTATGGAGCCATGCTCCTCCAGTCTGGAAGGCAATGAGCAGCCGGCGTCTAAAACTGTGCCGACCCAAGAGGACATGGTCGATGTGCATATGAAGGCCCAACAGTCAGCCAGCGTCAACTCGTACTCGACTGTCGACACTATCTCAACAATTGCTAGTCGCATTTCAGCAACTGACAGCAGATCCGATGAACCCTTGTCTTCGGTGAATCGAAGCAAACAACCTGCTAGCGGCGACCAAAGCCAGCAACACCAGCCCCTGAACAGCACAAAGAGCGTTCCTTTACCAGACGACCACCGTCATGCGCATTCGACAGACCACACTGCCAGCACAGCTGCAAAGAAAGTACATTCGGAAAGCAGTAAGCAGCTGCCAATGTCGTTGCCAGTAATAGATGTTTACCGCACTGTAAGCGGCGATGCCAGCGGCTCGTCTTATCTAGACGAAGGCTACGCCAAAGAGTTTGAGCACGCCGTTCACGCGCTCTTACAGGCTATGAACCTCAACATGCCTATAAGTTCCGTGGCCGACCTGTATCGGCTGCAGACCCAGCCGACATCGCTAGCAGACATTGGCTCCAAGGGCTATGCCGAGAAAATACGGCGTGACACCGCCGCCGCGGCCTGTGGGACCAACAATGACCTGCGGTTGGCTGGAGCGCTGACACACAGCACAGAAGCAGCACGGACTCTGCAGCACGTAGTGTCAAGCGAGATTCTTTCGCTGGTAAAGGACGAGGTTAGCCAGTCGCCAGCCTTCTCTGTGATCATTGACGAAGCACCGCTTCGAGAGCACAACAGCTTGGTTGCTCACGTTCTGCTATACTTGCGGTATCTGCGACGCGATCCCGAGGCAGCGCAAGACGGCGGCGAACTGCAAGTGATTACACGCTTCTGGCGGTGCGTGCATTTGTACCACGACAACAACGGACGGCTGGCCAAGCGCGATCCAACCAGTCTTGCTATCACGCTTCTGGAGCGCGCAAAGGTCGACTGCAGTCGGCTGGTCTGCATCTCTACCGAACGCACAGCCACCCACGAGGACGAAGAAAGTGAGCGTAAGCGGTACCCGCAGATCATCCACTGGCGCGGTATATACACGTATCCAAACTCACTGTCCCCTCAGGTTTATGAGGAGATCACGAACCGTTCAGAGGACTTTGTATCCTTTGCAATGACGCTCATGGACCTGTGTCTATTCATGTACTCGCATCCATCGAGCTTTGCGTTCCTCGGTATTGACTTCCAAGAGATGCTATACAAGACCCTGTATGAGATATTTCTCAGCGAGGGCTCGTTCAGTACGCGCCTGCCTATTGCGCTGACGCCTTCAATCGTGATTGCCATTACCCGCAACATTGCTCAGATCATGGCTACGGTGCTGGCGCTGTCAAAGCTCACTGCAGCGCGTGCCGAACATACGTCGACATCAAGCGCAACAGCGCCGAAGAGTCAGTCTGCTAGCGTAAACGTGCCTGACAGCAGCAAGACCCCGATGTATCGGCCAACTGCAGTGCCCAAGTCGCCACGATCCTCCTTGCAGATTCCGCTCCCCATGGTCGACATTCTTGTTTCCTCCTTCAGTGGCCCGGGCTCGCAAAAGAGCGTTGGCCGGTGCCCTCCTGCCGATGTGCTGTTTGAGCGGCTCCGGGATTACAACTTTCTCGGATGCCTGCACTTTATGGCTGACATACTGACCCTGGTTAAACCTGTAATCGACGTTGCTCGGTGCAGCAATATGCCGGTAAGGGCGTTTGGACGGCTGGAAGAGCCCTCTCATCATACTCTTGACCAGCGGTTGCGTGCGTATGTTGGCACTGTTAAGGATGCCATTGAGTCGGTGACGCTTATATACGGCGACGAGGAAGAGGATTCCAGCGATGCCAACCACCACGGCAACCACAACAATCACAATGGCAACACCGGTGGCAGCAACAGCACCAACGACAACAGCAGCGAAGAGGATTACGCCGGATTCCATCTCAACGAATTCATGCAGCTGACGGACAAGTACGATACCGCTTGCCAGTTCCGCACGTTCCAGGTATCCAATTACTCCCGGGTGGAGAGCCAGTCCCGACTTGTTGAGCTGATTCATACGGTTTCGTCCGCCATACTCCATGATCTGCACGAACGATTCAACTCGGATGACATTGCAACCATCCAGGCGCTTTCAGAAATGTGGGACCCCACGCAGTTTCCTCGACAGCCGGAGCAAGCGGCTTCCTTTGCTAGTAGTCAGACACACACGCTATCTCATCGGTTTTCACAGCGACCACGGTCAAGTCCCAAGAACGGCCCGCAATTAGGTTCCGGCTATGCAAAACCCGAGGCTGAAAGACCAGTCTCCCATATCCACTCACTCGTCAATCCAACTGCCGTCTCTGAAGAGTGGCGAAGCTTCAAGGAAGAGGTGTATGGCGAGGCGGTGCAGATGGAGCAGAAGGCCTCTCCTGATACAGATCCGCTGCGATTCCCGTCTGGCCATATCCAGCTCCTGTACCGGAGTAAGCTTTTCCCTAACGGAGCACTGGCGTCTAGTCGGCGACGGCTTCGGTCGGTCGAAGGCAGTACGCGCGGTAGAGAGCGATTGGTATCGAAGGGCGCTGTTGCCGATGACCGCCGACCGAGCAACAAGGACCGCACAGCGCCAGCCACTAGATTCAGTAATCTGACCAAGCTGGCTACGGCATGGAGCGTTCTGCCTCTGGCAATCAGCCTGGACCTGCATCTGTTTCGCCGCCTGTATGAGCGGCAGCTCTCGCGCATCTGTCGCGAGCAGGCCGAGAACAAGCTCCAGTCAATCAACTTTGACATTGGCGATACCTTCTCGGAGCTCATAGGCAGACTGTCGTCGCCCCACATCAGAAGCGGAAAGAAGATCACGGTCTACGATATCCTGGAAAACAGCAAAGTTAAGACGGACCAAGGAGTCGATAGCATGGACATGCCTCTTCCGCCGCAGGTTGAGTTATCTGGCGTCACAGTCGAGTACTTTCTGCGTAGCATCGATGCAGTCACTATGGCACTGGACCACCGCCTACGCTTGCTTTCGCTTGGACTGACAGAGGCCCCGCTTGCCGTGTCGCGCACTCCCGGCGAGTGTCCCAAGTGGATGCAGAATGCCATGCGTGGATACTGGAAACTCGTGTGCCGTCCGCCCCGCGGCCTGTCTATTGCGCGCACACCCTCGAGCCACCACACTTACAAACATAACGGAAAGCACAGCAGAGCGTCGCATGGCCTTGGATCGTCAATTGCCGCCACCAGCGTTTCAAGCCAGACGTCTATCACCGAGCCAGCACCAATCGACACGCCCGACGGCGGTCTTGCCGGACACGTGCACAAGCCAAACTACCGATTCGACGTATCGACGCCCAACACGGGGAACACGCTGGTTTCTGGGCTGCCTTCTGCACTTGCAAACGGGATGCAAGCAATTGACCTTCAGGCGCTGACGAACAATAGGGCAAACGCAATATCCGATCCTATGGGCAGCATTGGCAACGTGGTAGTAGGGAGCAGCGCAACAAACCCACATTCCTCGCTGCTACTGAGTTCTACGTCAAGCAATCCGCAAATTTACCAGCAGCTTCAGCAGCGTTTGGGTGAGAATGCGGCAGCCACAACTCCGGGCAATGTGGACAGCCTGCCATTATTGGAAGCCCTGTTATCCGATCCTGCCAGTGCGCCTCCAGATTCAGCTCCTCCTGTACTGAACTCACAGCTGTCGTCTTTGCAGAACCCCAATGTTGGCTCTAAACGGGCCCATGGGCTGGATACTTTAGCCAATGTTGTTACTCCAACCGGCGACGAGTCTAAACGCATGCGGATATCTGGTGATCGTGGCGACAGTGGGAACGATCTGGTTTACGACTACCAAAAGACATTGAATGCATTACAGCAGCAGCATCAAGGAAAGCAGCACGAAAGACAACAAGTAGTACCGGCAGCGCCTTCGGGAATGCAGCCACCGAATAGCGCAAGAAACGAGGGCGAGGCCCTTGGGTCTGCAATTGCGCGGCTGGCTTCAAACATGGGTTTTGACTCCGTGGCATCCCAGGTGCTTGCCGTATCAATGGCCAACCACCCATCGAGCCAACCACTTGTCTCCCAACAGCACTATCGGCAGCAGCAGCTGAACAGCTCTTCTCTTTCTGGAATAGTAGGCAGCAGTGGCGAGAACATGCTGGGCACAGCAATGGCTGCAGTGTCTGCCAACAACAACAATCCGGCGATTCCCGCGCAATACCAACAGCACCACATGTACACCACCACCACTCCTGGAGGGCCCTCCTCTTCCTCTCATCTCCCGTCGTTTACGTCGCAACCGAATGCATTTCACATTCAACCTGTGCCTCCATACCCAGTAGCTGCCACCAGTGCTGCCGCCGTTACTTTTAACCAAATGATGGGCCCCGATGGTCGCCATCCTTACCACCAGCAACCGTTTGGCCACCAGAACCAGCAACAGCATCCTAACCAGCAGCAGCAAATGTCTTTTGATACTGCTGGCCAGCCTAGCAGAGTACCCCCGAATGCGTATGATTATTCTATACAGTAAAAAAATTATCTCTTACACTTGTACTCTTCTTTATTTTTACTGTTTGTTTTTATTATGCAGTGCATTTTTTTGTCTGTCTATGTACACAATAGGTAGTTTCAGAACAAATAGAATAATTATCTCAAAAGACACTGCAATCTGTCGGAATACTCCAGAAAAGGAACATCGCTGATAGCTTCTTTAATGGTGCTGTTGTAGACATCAAGTATTTTGTCGGGTACCTTGGCAAACGTAAACCTTGGACACAGAATGGCAAACAGCATTGCTGTAACGGCAAGGGATCTTGTTGGCGTGCGCTTTAATACGTTTATTTGGCAGTATTTAAGACGCGGGCTTAGTGGATAGTACTGTTTAAGAACAAACCCCGGCAAATCTTTGAATGGTGTACATGTAAAGTCTGTCCCAAGTCCTCTGCTCGCATATCCAAAATTTTCTAGATTCGGCAGTGTCTGAATTATTTTCATGGCCTCTGTAAGCTGTAGCTTGACACTGCCCAAATTGAGATGGATGAGGTTCTGGGTATTTGGATAAAGAGCAATGGTTTCGGCGATTGAGTAGTCGTCTAGAAAATCACATAGAAAAAGCGACCGTGTTGACTGCGAAACCAGCCCAAATGCAAGCTGCAGAGAGAAAACCTTTCTGTCTTGAAGAGAAAGAGGTTGGTGGCCAAATTTTAGGTTGATACTGTGCAAGCTTCTTAGACTTTCGACCACACCACTTTCTACAAGCATCTTTACCGCGTCGGAGCTTATTTGCATATTCAGATGCTTTAATGTTTTGCCGCAGCCTCTGAACAATGCATCGTCCTTGAATACATACATTGCTTGGCACACTACCCTTTCCAGAACAGGAAACGAAACTCCATTTATAATCTTCTCACAACTCCCCAGCCCAAAGAGCGACCTGACGCGATACTCAAAGGTCTTCAAGCGGAGATAAACGATGGGATTGTTTCCCCTGTCTAGAATTATGTTTTTAAGCCGTGGCATTGGGAAATTTACCAATACAAGCGTGACAAGAATCGGGGCATTTCGGACGATTGCATCCACAGCCCTTTCACCCATGATTGGATAACGACATAAAAGGCTGGTTAGACTAGCTTTGCTCACTAGATACGGGTATTCCCTGATAAATGCAGAAGATTCAATGTTTGCATCCCATATAGTTAATCCTGCGGAAACTGATGGCAGAAGCTTGTGGAGACCGTGTTCTGCAAACACCTCGCGTGTGACATATTGTGAATTTACTGCTGCAGATCCCCTCATTTCAATAGTGGCTCTGCTAAACTTGGGCAGTGCCTTCAACACGTTTCCAGTGATACGTTGAAGTGCCGTTCTATCGGTTTCTGAAATGGAAGAAGCATTGGGGCAGTCTGGCTGGTATCTTATTTCCATTACAACCGCTATCTTACTGGCATTTGGAAAGACTATCGTGTCAGGCCAGAAATCAGCAAATGCTGCAATAGTCTTTGACAACCCGTCCGATATTCCTCCAAAGCGGAGGGTGACAATCTTAACGTAGCGATAATATTGGTCGCTATTAGGCTCGCCTAGTCCTGATGTCCAGTTGTCAAATGTTACCTCAAGATGGTCAAGGGTTTCAGCATCTATTTTGACGGTGGCTTTCTTGCAAAAGTGTCCAAGCGCAAGCTCTCGCCAGCACCGACTAATATTGTAGAGAATCTTCCATTGTTTAGCCGCTGCTTCCGCCAATTCTGTCGTATATCCTGCCTGTATGTGTGGATAGAGAGAACGAACAGATCCTTTAACGTTGACTAAATAATGTGCAATAGAGTCGGCAACGAGGAAAGGAAGGGTCTGGAATTTTGAAGGTTCAGGCATTTTAAAGAACTAAAAGATAAATAAAAATAATTGAAGAGACTTTTAAAAACAAAAAGATGGTGGTTGTCTCGTTTTATGAGATCTGAAAATAAAACATAAACATTTATGGTGTTGATCGCATGGCATGCAAAACAGTAACAGAAATGGTGCCAAAGTTAAGCAGATTCTCAAGGAAATTTTGTACATCTCCACTTGAAAAGCATTCACGCTTGATGAGCGGAAAAGAAGCTCTATGGAGCTGAACATTCAAGTGTGTACAAGATGTTTCTCTTCAAACCTCCTAACGGGAACTTCTTATTATGCAACTTTTAATATTGCTTATTCTAATATAAACACAAAAAGGAGAAGAAATATTATTTCTCAAAGCTCCACCAGCATGTTTAGATCTTTTGTAAATAACATAGAGATTGCGGTACCCACTTTATTTGGACAGAGAAGAAATATTGGAAAATGATTCTGCTTGGTTGTCCACAATGTTACAGCAATAATAGAAGAAAGATAGAAATGCAACAATATAGCAAGATGCCAACACATGTCTAGCACACATCTTTACTTTGTGTGTGCATCGCAGAACTTGACTGTATTTTTATTATAAAATGTGATTAGTTGGAAGTAGATACTTAATGAATTTTACCATGCTTCATAATTAATTGCTGTTGTTTTCGGAAATATTATATAAATTTCTAATTATTTTTATATCTGCTTATTATGCTGATTGCATAAAATGTTTATACAACACGAAATGCGGAAATGTCCATCCGCTTTTTTTCGTTCCTTAACTGGTTGGCTATAAAATGTGTACAATTTTTCTGTACAGCCCAAATTGCGGGCATTCTCTATTTCTCATTTCTAAAACAACACCATCATTTATACTTTTTTTAATAATTTGCCAACATATTTCTTCTCGATACCCGACTGAATCATGTGTGAAAAACGGTGTTTAGGTTGCGGGAGATTCAAGTTTAAAGGGTGTAATGTAATGAATCTACCAAAGTGCATCAATAAGACAGGATATTGTCGTGAATGTTATAACAAACTGGGCCCGCTTCTTAAAGCAAAGAATTCGGGTAAGAGATTAGATTTCTAAATCAGCACGAGAGATACGCGCATGAATAAACCTGCACTTTGTAACCTGCTCAAATAAGAAAAGAAATATGTGATCTATATATGTTGATGCTAGATTGATTAGTGCTGAATTAGGTATATATAGGTTCTACATTTTGATTTTATTTAGTTGCATTTAAATAAAGTATATATGAGTGGGTTTATGCTTGTTATAAATTAGTATGAATGCCTTTTGTGGCAAATATCTAGTTTTCCTTGTTGTCATTGTCCCCATTTTCAAGATCATCGTCATCGGTATTGTCTGTATCAGTATATTCATCATCCGACTCATCATCCAATCCGACACGCTGGAAATACCTGGAGATATCAATACCATTAAGATCAACATATTCAAAATCACCACCATCGTCGTCATAGCCATCATCATCGGTGTCGTCAAAATCATCGCCATGGTCATAGTCGTCATCGGATATGTCGACAAAGATACCATACTCTGTAGTTAAATCTTGAACATCGTCAGCTACAATGCGAGGGCAGTATTTGACATTGAGATAGCGGAGATTCTTACAGTAGACCGCAATAGTATTGATACAGCTTTCCTCAATTTGCTTGCATCCGCTAATATCTAGTGATTCTATACCAGGAAGGGCCGTTCCAATGGCATAACAGGTAGCATCGCCAGCACCAGTGTTGGAGAGAGATAGGTGTTTTAGCTTTGAAAGCTCCGCGATAATGCCGTCTAGCTCCCAATCGTGAATCTTGGCGTCGCTTATTTCCAGATCTGTGAGATTTTCGCCAAGGTGCGGGTTGTTTCTAAAAAGCATTTTGAACGAGGGACCGCTTATCATTTGGCACATGTTGAGGTTGAGGGTCTTCAAGTTAACACAGCATGAAAGGATAGGCCCAAGATTGTCGTATTTTATCTTATCCCAGCGATCAGCGAGCATCGAGAGATCGAGTTCTTTTATGAGACCGCCGTACTGACTATGGACGCCAATTTTAAACAAAGGTTGTTGTGAGATGACATTCAGGAGCTTTCTATAGCGCTTCATATACCGTGGTTTGGCACACATCCACAGACGCTCAACAGCATACAGCCAGCCCTGCTTGCAAGTGAGGCACATCTGTGCCAAGGTGTTGTTTTCCGCATACTCATATAATAGGGTATGCATTATAACCGCGTTACTCCACACTCGTGCTACTGCCGCTCCATTTTTGTCGCTGGACGCGGTGGCCAGTTGTATGTTAGTCATTATAGGAATGCAGAGAGTGGTAGACAGACAGCAACGAGAGCAAGCGGGAGGATAATGGAGAAGAAAGAAATACAAATGGATAGATAGCACAGGGCGGCAGAGGAAAGAGAAAAAGCTGCTTGTTTTCATCCATTGGCTTTTGCAATGGTAGCGTAGTATCCTGGCAGCATTTAAATACATTCTTCCTTGCCGCATTTTGATTGGTGAGGATCGCAAAAGCCTTGAGACAGCCAGCCACACGCTGGTATTTGGAAAAAAAATAAATGCTTGATTTGTAAGCTCTTGATGCATAAACTCGCCTTTCTCTCTTCTCTTCTCTCTTTATTTCTTTCTCGATTTTTTGTACTATATTAGGAAGAGGTAAGGGGGAAAATATCGAAAATGACCAGAATTGCCGACGCTGAGCAGGCGTCGATTCTAAGCGGACCAGAGAGCCAGTTCTGCGTGAAGCTCATTTGCCCGGATTGCCGCAACCCGGTGCCGAACATTGTGGAGGATTTCACGTCGGGCGACTACGTGTGCGGCGACTGCGGGCTGGTGCTGGGCGACCGCATAATCGACACGCGGTCGGAGTGGCGGACGTTTGCCAACGAGGAAGGCGACGATCCGTCGCGCGTGGGCACGGCAGCCAACCCGTTTCTGGACGGCGACCAGCTGGACACGCTGATTGCGCGCGGCGGCGACAGCGGGTCGGGGATGGCGCGCAATCTGAATCGCACGCAGGGCCGCACGACGGGGCAGCGGAACGAGCGGAACCTGGTGCAGGCGTACAAGGAGATCTCGGCCCTGTGCGATGCGTACGACATGCCCCGCTCGA
The DNA here is from genome assembly GCA_027595805.1 of Coemansia sp. Benny D160-2. NCBI lineage: Eukaryota > Fungi > Kickxellomycota > Kickxellomycetes > Kickxellales > Kickxellaceae > Coemansia > Coemansia sp. Benny D160-2. Next base: position 67,798 of record JANBOK010000003.1, on the reverse strand, counting down.
TCGTGGATATCGCCAAGCAGCTGTACAAGAAGGTGGAGGACGACAACCTGCTGCGCGGCAAGAGCAATGACGCGATCATTGCGGCGTGCATTTTCCTTGCGTGCCGCCAGGAGGGCGCGCCGCGCACGTTCAAGGAGATCTGCGCGCTGACCAAGGTTGATCGCAAGGACATTGGGCGCACATTCAAGTTCCTCAAGAGCAAGCTGGGAACGAACGCGGGGACAACGTCGTCGGACGATCTGATTGCCCGGTTCTGCTCCAACCTGAATCTGGCGCAGGAGACGCGCACGATCACGCGTCTGCTCACGCAGAAGGCGAAGGATATGGAGAACATCTCGGGAAAGAACCCGGTGTCCATTGCCAGCGCCTGCATCTACATGGCGTCGCACCTTGTTGGCGATGGCCGCGAGCCAAAGGCCATCTCCGAGATTGCCGGGATCGGCGAGGCCACCATCAAGGCCACGTACAAGATCCTCTACGCCAACCGCGCCGACATTCTGGCGCCCGATATCCTGGCGCGCTATCCCAAGGCCGCTGAGGCGAACCTCGTCACTCCGTAGAATAAAAAACACATACTCTCTTTTCCTCGTTTTTTGCCCCTTTTTTTCTCGTTGTCGCTGTCTTCAACGGCTCTTTATTATTACAACCCTCAACATCCAGTGCGACATGGTAACTTTGGGCGGTCGTGCCATGCGTTGTGCAGAGCTGGAGAACCTTTTTACTTTGTCTCCCTCCCCTCCAACCCCAACCGCGCTGTTTGTTGCTCAGTTACGGAGCAAATGTCCGATTATCGCATTCCTCTCACTCTCACTCTCTCTCTTTCCCTTTCCTCTACGTTTTGCGGCCGCTAATTATAATTTTTTTTCCACACCTCTCTCGCCATCGCTAATCCCGCGCATTGAGTCAGCCTCGCGATGCCCAATCAGCTCACCTACCGCGATGTGTTTCGGTTTGTGCCGAATCTAATCGGCTACACGCGCGTCCTCCTGACAGGCGCGGCGGCCATGAGCATGTACTACAGGTGCCCGACAAGCATGTTCCTGTCGTACGCGCTCTCGGAGCTCCTGGACGCGGCAGACGGGCACTATGCGCGCAAACTGGGGCAGTGCAGCAAGTTCGGCGAGGTGCTCGATATGGTGACGGACCGGTGCACGACAACCATTCTGCTGACGTACCTGGCGGAGCTGTACAACAGTCGCCCGTTGGCGCTCCTCTTCAACCTGATCACCGTGCTCGATATCAGCAGCCACTACATGCAGATGTACTCCCAGCTGATCACCGGCAAGACCAACCACAAGCAGATGGACGCCGACGCTCACTGGATCCTTAGAGCCTACTATACCGACCGGCGAGTGCTCTTTGCCTTCTGTTTCGGCAACGAGGCCTTCTTCCTCCTCCTCTACGTCAACAAGTTCATCGCCTCGTCGGCCGCCCTCTATTTCTCCGTTGCGCTGACCCTCCTCGCCTTCCCTCTCTTCCTCATCAAAAACACAATCAACGTTATCCAGCTCTACGAGTCCGCAAAGGACCTGGCAAAGCTCGACGCCGCAACCCTCAACAGCCAGAACAAGACCGCTTCTGCTGCTGCCTCTCGGAAAAAGATCTAGCCTTGGGGAGTCTTCATTTTTTTTACCTTTGCTATAATAATAAACAGCCGTTGAACTCGACAGTTCCGATTCCGTCTTCTCCTGTGCTGTACATAAAAAAGGTGGAGAAAATCGTCTGCCGATCAGTCACATCATCCCGTCCATTCATTTCCCCAAAAACACGAAAAAAAAAGATGTTTGGAGAATCCGGGCATCGATCCCGGTGCCTCACGCATGCGAAGCGCGCGCTCTACCACTTGAGCTAATTCCCCGCTAATCTGGTGATTTCACCTTGTTTCAGGCTGTTTTCCAATTCTGATTTTGCTGCTTTAATAGCCAAACAGACTCTCCAGCAACACTAGCAAACAAACGCAAATAATGGCAGACGACGTGAATGCAGTCTGTAGTTATTCCAAAAGCAGCTCAATGTAGTAGCCGCGGGCGTTTCTCATCTGTTTCAATAGACCAGCAGCGAATTAAAGGGGCAAAAACAAGTGCCTGGTGCTAAAGAGCGTTTATTGCAATATATAACAAAGTAGAGATGATGGGGTGGAACACGGGAGGTGCAGCAGTATCCAGTACATCCGCAGGGATAACAAGGGTGTAGAAAAGCAACAACAACAACAACATTAGTAGTTGCAGCAGCAGCAGTATCAGATGCGCAGGTTGCGCTCGGCGGCCAGCGGGTTGCGGGCGAGGAGGTCGGGAGTCAGAATGGCGGCCCTGTTGTCGTAGAGGATGCGGAAGGTGCTCCTGATGGTGGTCTCGCTGATGCCGGTGAGGGCGGCGATGGCGTCGGCGGCGCAGTCGTTGGCAACCAGCATGGAGACGAAGTAGATGCAGGAGCCGGCGATGGTGACCGGGTTCTTGCCAGAGACGGGGGCGAGCTCCTTTGCGCGGTGGACGACCAGACGGACCAGCATGCTGGTAGCCAGGTCGAGACCGAGACGGGAGGCGAAGCGCATGACCAGGTCCTCGGACGACGTAACGGTAGCGCGCGTGTCGGCCACACTGCGGAGCAGCGCAAACACGCGCCGCACGTCCTTGCGGCTGACACCGGTCAGCGAGCAGATCTCCTTGTATGTGCGCGGCACGCCCTCCTGGCGGCAGGCGCTGAAGATGCAGGCGGTGATCAGGACACTGCGGCGCCTGCCCTTTTGCGCAAAGTAGTCGGCCTCGGCCTTCAGGTACAGGTGCTTGGCGGCGTCGACGATGGAGCGCGGCATGTCGCAGGCGTCGCAGAACGCGGCGATTTCCCTGTACGCGTCCGCCAGCGTCTGGTTCCCGCGCGTGGGCCCCGCCGTGCGCGCCTGTGCGCGATGCAGACTGCGCCCGCCCGGGGGCGCATTGGGGCCCTTGCTGCCGCCACCGCCGATGACTGTGTCCAGCTGGTCGCCGCCAAGGAATGGGTTGGCGCCGTCGCCCACACGCGACTGGTCGGGCCCGTCGCTGTCCTGGAACGTGCGCCATTCCGACCGCGTGTCGACGATGCGGTCGCCCAGCACCAGTCCGCAGTCGCCGCACACGTAGTCGCCCGACGTGAAGTCCTCGACGAGGTTCGGCACCGGGTTGCGGCAGTCCTTGCACACCAGCTTCACTGCAAACTGCTCGTCGTGGTTGGCCCCGGCCGCCATGCTGTCTGTCTCGCGGCCTCCAGAAAGTGTGTTAATAGAGCGATGGGGTGTGGATGCTGTGCTGTATCTGCTGCCAGCATGGAAATAAGGCAAGTGTGAAAAAAAGGATGTCGTTGCTGTGTCGCAGAGGAGGGAAGGACACGCCGGGTGCACGCACCATCTGCCTGCTAGAGAAGCATGCCGCCGGCTCTTTGCCTCTTTGCGCGGCGGAGCACATTGCCTTGCGCACGGACACAACGAGACCACCGCAAAGGGACGGCAAAAAGCGCGGGCTCCAAGGCAAAGGAGAAAGAGGGGTTACGGGAGGTTTCTTTTTGTACAACGAGGTGAGCAGATAGAAAGAACTAAGGGTGGGCTACGGCGGCAGAAGGAGGTCGGGACACGCGGAGGGGACCAGATCAAGCAGCTGGCGCGAGACAAGCAGACGGCGGTCGGCAAACATCAGGCGGTAGGAGGAGCGGATGGTTCCCTCGCTGATGCCGGCGACATGCGAGATGACGGCCTCGTCGCGCGGCTGGCGCACCAGATGCGCCGCCATGTAGATGCAGGCGCTGGCCACCGAGACGGGGCTCTTGCCGGCCAGCGTGTCGTGGTGCCTGACGCCGGCGCTGAGCAGCGCCGCGCACCGCAGCGCCGCGCGCCCGAGCGAAAGCGTGGAGCAGAAGCGGGCGAGCAGATCGTCGGCGCGCATCAGCCCAGCGCCGGCGCAGCCGTCGCAATCGTCCTCGCCCAGCCGCTCCTTCAGCACCTTGAACATGCGGCTGATTTCCTTGCGCGGCACGCGCGTCAGCGCGCAGATCTCCTTGAATGTGCGCGGAACCGCCAGCTGTCTGCACGCTACGAATATGCACGTGGCCACGGTTGCCTCGATGCTCTTGCCGCGGTGCGCCCGGTCCTGGTCCAGCCGCCGGTACATCGCGCGCGCCGCCTCGTCCACGCCTGCCGGCACATCCATGTTGGCGCACATCTGCCGGATCCCCTCGTACGCGCGCTCCAGCCCGCGCTCCCGCCGCCGCTCTGCCTCGCGCCCGGCCTTCCGCGCTCCTCCCCTGCTCCGCTGCGCGCGTGTCGGCACGCCTGTCGCCCTGTTGCTGGTGCTGGCGTCGCTGTCGTCGGGCCCGCTTTGGCTGCTGCTTGTAGTTGTGTCCGTGGGCTGCGCCCGGCTTCCGCTGCCGCCCGCCATCGACAGAAGCGTGGCCGCCGCCGCCTGGCTGCCGCCGCCCCTAGCACACGGAGACGCCATAAGCCGGTCGCTGACCGCCAGATTGCACCCGCCGCAGATGATCTCGCCACTCTTGAAGTCGTGCACAAGGTCCGCGTCGTCTGCTCGGCAGTTGGGGCATATTGCCGTGAACCCTCCTGACCGAGTGCCTGGTGTCGTTGTTACTGCCGCTGCCATTGCCGCCATCGCCGCCGCCATCTTCTCCTTGGCTCCGACCGCCTTGATCTGCCCTGCAAATGCGTCCTGCTGCTGGTGCTGGTGGTTGGTTGTTGCAAGCCCTGTGAGCCCCATCGATCCTTGCTTTTGAGGAAAAAAGGGGGAGGATAATGTGCTATCTGCCAGTGTTGGGCGACAAGCGAAATGAATATTTTTTTCTGCTATTGATCTAGATGAAACACACGCTGTCTTTTAGCGTCTTTCCCAGACAATTGGCTTCCTTGTTATCCCGTTGTCGCTCTATGTAATTAATAATGGGTGCCTTATACCCATACCAGCCGGTCTATTATTTTGTTATACAAGACACACGATAAAATGAGAACAAGGGAAAGGAGAAAAGAGGAAGCTCTTGCTCTCCCGGCATTCTCCTTTCACTCCACACCCCAAACTTTTTGTTTTGCATAATAAAAGAAGGGGCTAAAAATTTTTTTCTTCTTCATCACGCCCAACAAAAATTAATACAAGGATATGATGAACGAGTTTTTTTTTCACCTTTATCCGATCGTTTGTCCGCAGTCTTCTACTCTCCAAATGCACTAATCAGATAATGCATGGATGATCTAATCGCCGAAAACAAGGCGTTGTTCTCGATCCCTCCTCTTTCTTTCGTTCAAAGAAAAAGAGAGCTCTTCGTCATCTCCGCCGCTACTCCCAGGCTGGCGAAAGATAACCAAAAAAGCACTCTTGTGCTCTATATTTCTCCTTTTACTCCTCTACTTATTATCTTTTCTCTCTTCCCCCCCCACTGACATAAACACGAAATGCTACTTCGATGTTGTCGTTATTCCTGCTCGGGCGCGCGTATTGCCAACGCTGGAGGTGGCAACGGGAAACACCTGCACTTACGCTCGCTTCTCCGACGCCAAACCACTGCCTGCCATATTCTGTTTCGCACGAACAGGAGTGCTTACTGGAATCCCACCAGGGGTTACGGGCACTTGCCCTACACGCAACAACAACGACAACAGCAGCAGACACAATGGCACACAGGGCCAAGCAACTCAGATAGGGGGAACAGCCAGCGAACAATACGCCGACCTGTTACTACTGTGCTGGGTTCGCTTACGCTTCTCAGTGGAGCCGGTCTGCTTCTAAAGAGCAACAACGTTAACAACGCGGACCCACCCGCTGTACCCGACACAGAAACAGAGGTGGAGCTAGATACACAAGTAACCCTGGAGTGCTCTTCTTTCTTCCAGAGGCTCTGGCATGCTGTTCGTAGCGGCGCCCTGCACGTATGGCGGGTCGTTGTCATTGATGGGGTGGTAGAACTGGCGCTGACGACGATTCGATCCGGGGAGCTCCTATTCCGCTTCGCGCCTCTTCTGGCCCTCTACCCAGTCGTGTGGTTTGGCAGCCGGGACCCGGACCGCGGGAACGAGAGGACCGGCGCCCTGTGGTGGTACCGCCTGGTCTGCCGCCAGATGTCCGGCGCAGGGCCGACGTTTATCAAGTTGTCGCAATGGGCTGCCAGCAGAACCGACCTGTTCAGCGCCCAGCTCTGTCTGGAACTCGGGCGCCTTCACGACCGGAACACGGTGCATCCGGCCAAATACTCGAGGAACGCAATAGCCAGGGCGTTTGGCGTCGAAAACGTTGCCCAGGTCTTCGAGTCGTTTGACGAGCGGCCCCTGGGCGTTGGCGCAGTAGCACAGGTGCATCGTGCGAGGTTCTCAAACGAGTTTGTACAGGCCCACTCGGGCAGCGGCAAGCTGGCGCAGGATGTGGCCATCAAGGTGCTGCATCCGGGGGTTGAGCGGAAGATCAGGCGGGACCTGCGGATCATGCTCTGGGGCGCGCATATCATCGGTGCGTTTCCGGGAATGAAGTGGCTGAGCCTGCCCGAAGAGGTCGCTATATTTGGTTCGATGATGGAGGTCCAAGTCGATCTCCGCAACGAGAAGCGCAGCACTGAAATGTTTGCTGCCAACTTTGCAGACCGTCGCGGTGTGCTATTCCCGCACATGTATCTCCCGCTGCAGGCAAAGGACGTTCTGGTCGAAAGCTACTGCGACGGCGTCCCGCTGCGTGCGTTTCTGGACACCGCCGGCCACACGCCCTTTGACCGTGAGTTGGGCGCAAAGGGCTTGGATGCCTTCCTGCACATGCTCATCTACGACAACTTTGTCCATGCCGACCTGCATCCCGGGAACATAATGGTGAGGCTTTCGCCGCCGTACATTGGTTCTCAGCTGGATCGCTTTGTGGAGGACTTTTACGACATGTCGCCATTCAACCGGGCCAAACGGCAGGACGACCACGGGTTCCTTCCAACAGCCACCGACGCCCACCAGCATATCCGCGCCATCCTCGATGCCCACGATGCGGGCACAATAACCACGGGGGAAAAGGAATCCCAGATCCACGGATACATGGATCTATTGTACAGGAAGGGGTACACGCCGACGCTCATATTCCTTGATTGCGGGCTGACAACGTCGCTCGATGACACCAACAGACGCAACTATATCGACCTGTTTGAGGCCGTGTGTACATTCGACGGCGCAAAGGCCGGAAGGCTGATGATAGACCGGTGCGTTACGCCCGACCTCGTGGAGGAGCCGGATGTGTTTATCCTTCGTATCCAGGACATCATTCTGAAGGTGCGCAAGGTGTCGCTGCAGCTGTCCAAACTCACCTTCAGCGAGGTGTTTGGGCCAGTGATGGCCGCAGTGCGCACGCACCATGTGAAGCTGGCGCCCGATTTCATTAACATCATTATGGCGATGTTTATTCTCGAGGGCATTGGGCGGCGGCTTGATCCGGATTCCGACATTCTGCGCGTGGCGTTGCCAATGCTCAGAAAGTGGCTCAAGGACGATGCGCGGAACGAGCTGACATGGCAGCAGCAGAGTGGCGAGCGCTTTGGTCGCGGAACAAGCTTCAATCTGCTCAAGGTGTGGCTGTACGTCGAGGTGCGCGAGTATTTGGATCGCGTAAAGTACTGGGGACACGATGACCGCGAGTTCTTTGGTCCGTTTGCTCCCTTCATTACTGCCGACTCTAGTCTTGCCTAGTGCCATTGCCTCTCTTTCCTATTCCATATGCCCTTCTAGAACGAAGACGAGCAGGGCAGAACATATCTGCCCCTCCCTCTGTTTCATTTACCGTGTACCTGATTTACTACTTGTATTCTACATTGTTCGACATGCGCTGAATTGATAGAAAATTGAAATGAAAATGAAGATGACATCAAGTAAAAGGCAGGCCAATTTGTGTTGACCAACCGACCATTCAGAACAATTGTCTTTGCTTGTTCGTTAGCAGTGGAAAAGTGCTATTATGCTCTTTCGAATGAAACAAACAATCACTTGGGCACTACTACTTTCCTTATCTTGAATATATTTCGCTCTGAATATTACCATACCACAAACACATTAATGCGTCGCGCAATGCTAAGAGCGCTGGCAAACGATACAAAAAAGGGAGTAAACAGGAAACGAGGGAACGAGGGAACTAGCCGCCCCCTTTTATCAAGCAATACCGCATTACTGCCGATTCCATTGTCCAGGTCTCGGATCATACAAGGATCCTTATAGGTAACAAACAAAAAATCATTTGGGATAATGTGCCAACTAGTGGAAACCCAACAGTAGTAGTATCAGAACTACTTACCTGTACCGTGCCATACATGTATTGAACAATGAGAGCTGAATTGACTAAGGCTTTAAGAAGAGAAAAGAAGGGGCGACGGGGTGTTGTTGGGTGTCTGCGTACAATACAAGTGCATTACTGTTTGCACACGGTGGATAACGCCAGAGTATACGCTACAAGCTCAGAAGGAAGCCAGAGTGAACAACATATGGCATAGATCTTGTAGAATCAGCCCAATGCTGTCTTGAAGACAGAATCCTCATGTTATACTATAAAAAGGAAGCTGAGCATGGACCCACGGCCTAAATGTCCTGAGCATCTTGATATCTTTCTTGTAACTCCTTCATCCTTTGCCATTAGCAACAACATATCTGTCTACATCTTCCTTCTCCTCGGCTTGCCGCACATCATTGCTCTACATTCATCACCTCCTCCTTTTCTGTTAAATTCATAGCATACATCCCTCATTAGCCATGCGTTTCTCCACTCTTGCCACCGTCTTTGGACTTGTCTCGTGCGCTGTTGCCGCTCCGTACTATGGCGGTAACGTTGGCCAGGTTATCACCGTGCCCCCAATTGTTGCTCCTCCTGTCGGCGGCACCTATCCTGGCAGCGGCGCCACTTACCCTGGCAGCGGAAATGGCGGATCTGGCAACAATGGCTCCGGTAACAATGGCTCCGGCAACAACGGCAACGGGTCCAATGGAAACGGAAACAACGGCGCCGGAAACAACGGAAACGGCTCTAACGGCAACGGATCCAACGGAAGTGGTCCAGTCGGTGGCCCGGTTGGCAACCCAGCCGACTGCGGTCTCTCTCCTGGCCAGGTTGCGGCTCTTACTCCTCTTGTTAACGAGCTCCAGCTTACCAGAACAGTTGACGATCTCAAGCACCTGACCAAGCAGATCACCGATCTTCTGGCCAACACTCTTCAGGAGCCTGCCACTTCGTCTATCCTCAACATTGTTGATAGCGTTGTTGGTCAACTTGGCCTTGGTGGTCTTGACCTTAAGCCCACTGTTGACAGCGTCACTAGCATTCTGCGGAAGCAGGTTCCGTGCGTCCTTGATACTCTTCTTCCCAAGCCCTAACTCGTAAAATCATGTTTTATGTTTTTGATTATTTAGTGGTTCTCAGCTAGTTAGTTGTTTTGTGTGATGCCTTGATGGCCAATATATTGAAATATTAAGTTTTAGGTTGCTGCTGTTTACGAGACATTTTGAGATGCTTAATTTTGTTTAATTGTGATGTTGTTGTATTTATAATTGTGTTTGCTGGGTCGAAATGCAAATTAATTTGTGTTACTATGTGGAACATTTCTATGTTTAATAGAATGTTTGACTACTCACTAATATCAATTTGTAACTCTGTCTATTTCAATTTTTTTGTCCTGGAAATGGCCTTTCAGTGAATGTCCTTGTTTTTGGCATAATGCATTGTACAGTGTCTATCCTTCTCAGGCGCAACATTCTTACCATGTGCAACCGTTGTTATTGCACCATCGCGTAGCTTGCAAAAAGGCGGTATGTTTCTTGATTTTAAACTTGTTTTACATAGTTCTGTCCAACGCGATGCTTGTATTTCATGTCCTGCTGCTGATAGACGTTTCCACCGCTCAAGATCTGCAGATGGCTTCTTTCTCATGCCAGATTTGAACAACCGGTTTTTTCTTGACACATGTCACGCTGACAAAGCGGAAACCGTTTCTCTTTTTCTGGTCGTAGCAAACACCGAAAACTAGTTGTTTGCACTAACAACGGCAAATTGGAACAAATGAGAAATGCATATTGTTAGGCACATTTTTGGATTTATCATACATGTAGATACACGGAGATTGCAGAAATATGCAGCTATTAGTTGTTGTACAACGTGAAGAAAGAGAATTGCTTTATAATGCATATGCCGTGAATAGACACTATCTAATGTGGTAAATGTTATTTTTTAGTTTGGAATAGGAAATTTAAAAACAAGAGCTTGTATATAAATACATTGCATGTTCCTCTTCTTTAACTCTCTTTTCTTTTCTTTTTCCCTATCTATACTTGGACATCCAGCGCTATTGCACCGCACATTGACTTCTATATTATATTGCAAGTTTACGGAATACAGAAACGATGGCTGCAAAGAGTTACAAGCTAAACAACGGCGTCCTTATGCCCAAAGTTGGACTGGGCACTTGGAGGGGAAACGATGATGGCGCCTTGGTGCAGACCGTTAAGACTGCTGTTGAGATGGGATACAGGCACATTGACTGTGCACCGTTTTATGCCAATCAGCGCAACATTGGAAAGGCATTAAAGGAGGTTCAGGTTCCACGCGAAGAGTTCTTCATTGTGTCCAAGCTTTATGAGCACAGCCACAGACCGGAGCTGGTGGAAGGGGCATTAGACTATATTCTTAATGAGCTGCAGCTTGACTACCTCGATGTGCTTCTAATGCACTGGCCCTTTGCAGTGAAGCCCGAAGCCGGCTTTATTAAAAACTACGGCGCAGAGGTCATTGAGAATGTGCCAATTATGGACACATGGAGGGCGATGGAAGCCTTGGTTGACAAGGGCAAGGTCCGCGCTATCGGCGTCAGTAACTTTAACAAGCCCATTCTGGAAAAGATGCTTCCCCAGTGCCGCATTCTTCCAGTAACAAACCAGATAGAAGTTCATCCATACTGCCAGGAACACGAGCTAGTTGAATTCTGCAAGCAAAACAACATTGTCGTTACGGCCTACTGTCCTGTGGGCGGAAACGATTTGAATGTGATGGATGATGAGATACTCAAGCGCATTGCAGATGCTCATTCCTGTACGCCTGCGCAAGTTGCACTTTCCTGGGAGCGTGCTCGCGGCATTGTTGTAATTCCAAAGTCAGGCAATCCAATCCGTCTCAGGCAGAATCTGAAGGAATTTGTGGAGCTGACTTCTGAAGAAATGCGCATGATTAATAGTATAAAGAGACTTGAGCGCAACTGCGATCCTGGTCGCGATTTTAAAGAACTAAGGTGGATATTCTATCCAGAAGAGGCAGAGTGCCCGGTCATCTAATTCTTATCTTTTTATGGTTTTTTTAGTTACTATCACCACAAAGGAACGTTAACACGAAAATTTCTATATACTTTACAGCCACTAAACAAGAAGATACAAGTTGGGGTTTTTATCAAGGTTAAATGTCACACTTGAATATTAAAGTATCCCCATCCCTATGTGTAAAGGGCGTTGCGCATGTCTTCTCAAAGAACAAAGAAATACATCCAATGGGAACTTTGTGATGGTTTTTATATTATTTCCTTTCTACTAATTATAAAGCATGACTATGTAGAGACTTTAACTGGATACCTTGTTCTTGCATATTAGCCTTTGAGAAACTTGTATTAACACTGTATGCCTATATTTTCTCTCTATTAATACTGCATGTCGGTCTTGCAATGGCTTGCTTCCACCTCATCTCGGCAAACAGAAATAAACCAGTAAAGCTGCGGATTTTTCTTTATTTCTTCTGTCTTTCACTGTCTTCAGTTTTTAATTATATTTATTACTCTTTAGCTTGAATATCGTTCTCTAAATAACCATGACAAAGTTGTCTGCCTTTCAGACCCTTCCACTGCATATAGCAGAGAAAGTTGCATTCTACTGCATGTCTTATGGTCTGGACTCAAATTCTACGTTGGTTTCGCATGACAAACAAAAACGTGTATGGTCCATATTGTACAATGTTAGCTTCTATTGGCGCGAACTTGCCCTCAACCACTTCTTCAGCATGGTTAGAATTAGTGTATCTATTGAAAACCAAACTAGTCAGTTACAGTATATCGACTTGCCGAGCAATGTCAGAGTGGACAAAGATTACAACAACTACGTTAAACAAGTCTGTAGCCTTTGAGCTTAATCCAAACTTTCAACATAACCATGCTCTCAGGGATTTCTCTTCAGCTTGGCCAGAAGACCTTGTTTTCTCTTCAGCACACCTTCTGTTTGTTGACATTCCTGAATTCTTTGACCAAACTTCCGATCAGAACATTGCCTTTGAGGAAACGAAAGTTTATTGGCTAGCTCAGCGCATACCAGCGACAATGCCAAAACTTCAAAACGTCGCTCTGGGTGTTATAAAACCGGGTTATCCAGATTATAATCTGTCATTTAAGTGTACCTTGAAGGCAGGTGATTTTCTATCAGCAATTTCTGAGAAGGCGAAATCGTTTGCTCTTGCAAAAGGAGAAGCGTCTCTACCGCGTGGAAACCAGCTTATGAATAATACTGTAGAGCTAACAGAAGTTCAGTGCTCTTTTTGCCAAGATGCCCTTTATGTCCACATCATCAGAAAGTCAGCTTCCACTTTGGTGTCGTTGAATTTTACTGACATCCGTTTGCAAAACGTTAGATCTTTAATTTTCAACGAAGAAAACAAACCGGTTGTGTATCCAAGATTACAAAATCTTAGATTTTGTGCTTCCAGAAACTATTCTTTAAGCGAAAAGCTTAGTGTAGATAAAAACATAGCCCTATTTCCGGCTTTGCGAGCCCTTTGGTTGGATTCACCGTATATATTCGACGACGACGCATTATTTCGAGGCAGCAACAAAACACTGGGGTATTTGAATATTAGAACTAATATCGGTATAATGGAAATATTGCAAAGATGCAAGACTTTTGCTGCTGGAAAGTACAGTCATCTGAGTCATATCATTGTTCACGATTTTTATGCCAATGGTGGTGCTGGGGATGGTCTTGAGACATTCACAAGCTTTGGAGTAAACCTTATTACTCCAGCAACAACAACCTTTTCGCTGCGGAAAGAAGGGCTACATGGCGTTGAAAGCATCTTGGCAGAAACTCCAAAACTAAAAAACATTCAAGTGCTACGTTTTTCTGGATATAAAGGCACATTGTTGGAGCTTATTACAATTGTAAAGATGTTGCCCAGTCTGACAACGCTTGAGTGTGCTTCTGGAAAAATGGGGCTCAAGCCTAATTGTAAGCGGTTTATCAAATTTATCGACGATATCCACAAAGATAGCTACCCTATAAGCCATCGTTTTAGACACTGGATGATTGTGAACATAGACTCTGAAGATACATGGCCTGCGACAGCAACTGCACTTGCATTTACCATTCTATGCACCAACTTTACTTTGGAATATATTCCACCCAGGTACAGATATGGTTTCAAGAGCAACATCGAAAGGCTCATTGCAAGCGGACTATACGACAAGCACATTGACAGAATGCAGCATCTTCTCAAAATAGCATATTAATATGGCAAACAGTATAAAGCCGATTTAGTGAAATACGTTTTTACATAAAGTTTCATATGTTTTTATTCAATTAGATATTAAACAACAATAAGTAGAATGGCTTTTAAATTCCACGCAGTTTTTCTATATAAAAAGTTGATTTATTATTAGCCAATTTCACTGGGTCTAAATCGAATGCCACAACTGTCTACCGATTGAAATCATAATATTGTAAATAAATGTGATGATGGCCGTTGAGACCGCCTATGTTAAAAATTTATACTTTAAAGGGCTATGAAGCAATATGTAGAAGAGTCCTGAGGAATTGATTAGTCTGGTATTGCTGATTATTTTAATCCAATAATTCATCACTTAATCTATGTATTTTATGGCGCATTTTGCTGCTGTTCCATTTACGTTTGATATGCTTTTTGCAAGCATTCTTGTACAAGCAGACAATTAGGTGAATGCAGACAGTCCAAGCCACTGGGGGAGGCTAAACAATCTATTTCCATGTATATTTTGAATACATCTATAATATAAAAGTGGCTAAAAACCGCAAGTCTCAATTCTCCTTTATAAAATAGCTGGACGCCATCAAAATATTGAAATAGAAGAGATCCGTACACAGTAAACAATATAGACTGTTTTTGTGTTATATGAGCATTGTTTAATATTTCAATAGCAGACAATTGTATAAAATATTTTTTTGTTTGTTTTTCACCTTACGGCCAACTCTTTTGGTCTCTTCCGTAAGCATATTGCGGTCTGTTTAGGACTTGGCCACTGTTAAGCAATTGTTAAAGATACATTGTAAAATGTAAAGAACCCGAATAGAACAGCAACACTTGATTTCAATTGCATGAATTTCTTGCGCGGGACATGCGACTACAGAATCAGGTAAATGGGGCATCTGGTACACATATTTTCAGGCCCTTGTTTGTGTTGTTTACAAGATTGGAAGCTGCTTTAGCAGGACTAGCTATGGCTTGTGCAGCACTAGCATAAATGCGCAATTTTTTGCTAATTTCTATCCATATCTTAATATGCAGAAGCCCTTTGCAAAAGCACAAAACAAATGACGGTAAATGTTTATAGGCAGGTTTGCTAGCTTTTTGTTTTGATGGCAAATAAAGCAAACGACAATATCTGTTAATGCGTGCCCTAGATTTGGCGGAAAAGCCATTTGTTTTTGTTGTATGGTTTGCTTTTTCTTTTTGCAATTTTTGGCAATTATAGCAACGACAATGTTATAAATATCTCTTTGTTTAACATAATAAAACAGCTGGAAAAAGAGGGAGGGACTGACTGGTTGACCACTTTCGGTAACAGCACAATATATTGACTCAAGCGACAACATTGCCAAATACAAAAACAAAACACAAGAATTTACATTGCAGTCCGCTGTGTTTGACAAAGCAACGATGGACCGTTTAATACACACTCTAACATCTAGCACAGAAAATCATTTGCATTTCGCTGAGTGGAAAAAGCGTACACGCAAGAATATTGACCATAGAGGACTGGCTGTAAATTCACAAAAGCTTCTGGTTGAAATTTCCTATAAATCATTGAAGTCATTCCACGCTAATAAAAACTTTAACCATTCCTCTCCTCATACGGTTTACTTGTCTTTCCTACCACCTAATTTTCATTATCTACTCGTTCCCGAAAAAACTCACTCCTCTTTACACCTTGTTTCCTCCCTTTTCCTCTTTTCCTTTAAACGCTAAACCTCGCAAGTTACACCGTAACACCTTCAAGTCGTTTGGTTTATATTTTGAAAATGCGCTTCTCCTCGTCAATTGCCGCCTTTGCCCTTGCCGCCGTTGCGGCTGCTTCACCTCTTACCGTTCGCGATGAGTACAGATCCGTTGGCGAGCGTCCGGCTGGATACCCTGTTGCCCCTGGTTATAACGGCGGTTCCGGATTCCCTGTTGGCCCCGGAGGTCCTGGCGGACCAGGTGGCCCAGGTGGTCCCGGCTTCCCGGGTGGTCCTGGAGGACCCGGATTCCCCGGAGGCCCGGGTGGTCCGAACGGTCCCGGCGGCCCAGGGTTCCCAGGCGGTCCTGGTGGTCCAGGATTCCCAGGCGGCCCAGGAGGGCCTAATGGGCCAGGAGGACCCGGTGGACCTGGTTTCCCTGGAGGCCCCGGCGGCCCAGGATTCCCAGGCGGTCCTGGAGGACCTGGATTCCCTGGCGGTCCAGGTGGTCCTGGAGGACCCGGCGGACCTGTCAATGCCTGCGGAGTCACAGCAGACCAGATCGCAGCACTCACGCCAATCCTCACCAAGCTTGGTCTTGCCACCACCGTTGACGGCGTCAAGCAGCTTGTGGACAACGTCATCTACGGCGTCGGAGGCCTTTTGGAGAGCCCAGCAATCAATGGCCGTGGCGGTCTTGTTGATCTTGTCAACAACCTGGTCAAGGGTCTTCTGGGCCAGCCGCTCGATCTCCACAACACCGTCGATGCTCTCACTAGCATTCTTGAGAACCAGATTCCGTGCCTCCTGGACACTGTTCTGCCCTACCCCTAAATTTCTCTTCTGATTAATTCTTTCTTGCTGCCACGCTACTAACTTTCGCTAGTTCTCTCGTCTCCTCAGTAGTAGAAATTTCTCATCTCTTGCCATTTTTGTTGTGTTTTGCCATTATCATACTATATTCCAACGTCCATTTTTCCGTCTAATTCAGCGGCTGATGCTGACTGATTAATTCATGCTAGTAGATAGATTTAACACTTGCGCCACTGATAACATTTCCAATCAGATCTGGCGTAATTGGCTAATCGGAACCGTGTCCGCATGTTGGTCTGTGTGGCTTGTGGTGCGCAAAGAGTAAGCAATACAAGTCTATCGCAAAATATTTACAGCTGTTCAATTGAAAACGCTGGTTGCGCGGTTGTCTGTTTTATCACATGGAATAACGAAAGACAAGTATTGCGCCATTGTAGCTAGAACAGACAATAGCTCTTAATCTGAGGCTTAGAAGACGCAAGGTTTTTGCAACAAAGGAATATCTGAACCAAAACATTGTATCCGCTAGCCAGCTTTATACAGTTAGTCCAAAAAAATGCCAATATTTTACTTTGAAATATAAAATGGGTAGCATTGTGGCGCATAATGATAGCTTACTTTTTACACTCTTTTTAAGGAAGGAAATCCAAGCATTTTAACCAAAGATAAAGAATGGATAGGAAAGCCTCCACAGATTCCATGTCTACCATTGTTGTGGTGCTAATGTAGGGAGTGGAATAGTGCATTGACAAATAGTCCCACTCATCGCCAAAAAGAATCTTTAAAGAACTGTTGTAATTATTATTATTCTTGTGTTACATTTTTTTCTTGTTTGGCCACACAGCCGTGCGCACATTATTTCATGTTGTTGTTTTTATACAGAGAAAGCAACAACAAACACAGAACCCATTGTTTAATGACGATTTTGGGTACAAGAAAAGACACTCTTGAAGATTGTATACAACGCCACACTCGCAACTCATCCAAAACCCATGTTTGTTTTCACAGAAAGAACAAAATGTGCAATAAAGAAAAGAAAGGAGCGTTCTTCTCTGTTATCTTGTTCCGGAATGTTGGCGTTATTTAGCGGTTATTGTTGTTGTTTTCCAGCCCATTATACTGTATTCTGTAGCTGAATGGAAAACACATAGCGCGTCAAGCAACTCATCTGAATACTAACCCCCGTCTCTCTTTCACCATGCAACTAGAATAAAGAATGCAATCTTTATTTTCTTTTGGAGACTGATTCTAAAACAAGAAGAGAATAATGGAATAACCAGAGATATTTGGGGAGGCCATGGATGATGTTTGGCTGCTGTTTCCAGAGCGGGATTCGGGGGGCGGGAGGCGATTGAGAGCAAACACTATTATGCAAGTAATTTTGCATTATTATTTCTTTGCCGTAGTATCGTTGGAATCTTGCAATGGAAAAAAAACATTGCAAGCGGTCCGATATTTCTAGAGAAAAAATAATATATAGGTCGACCTGGAGACAGATTCCTCTCTTGAAATGCAGTTCCGGTTCTAACCAAGAGTCATTTCTCGTTCAATTTGTTACTCCCAAATTCCTCCGCCTTTTCTCTCGACCTTCACCTTGCCACCCATTTGCTTTGCATAGCCAAAAAACATTAATTTATATTTTGCCTATCGGAAATTAATTGTTAAAAATGCGTTTCTCATCGTCGATCATTGCACTTGCTCTGGCTACCTTTGCAGCAGCCGCACCTCTTACCGAGCGTAGCGGCAACTTCATCATCGAGGACTCGTATCCGTTTGCTCCCGGCCACGGTGGTCCTCCTGGATTCCCGGGCGGTGGTGCACCTGGCGGTGGGTTCCCTGGTGGCGGTCTTCCTGGAGGCGGATTCCCGGGCGGTGGGTTCCCCGGTGGTGGTCTTCCTGGCGGTGGAGCTCCCGGCGGTGGTCTTCCTGGCGGTGGAGCTCCCGGCGGTGGCCTTCCAGGAGGCGGTGCGCCCGGTGGTGGAGCTCCTGGTGGTGGAGCTCCTGGCGGCGGCGCTCCTGGAGGAAGTGCCCCTGGAGGTGGAGCACCAGGAGGTGGAGCACCAGGCAACGGCGGTAACGGCAGCGCTCCGGGCGGCGGCAACAATGGCGGCAGCGGCGGCAGCGGTGGCCTCAACGCCTGCGGAGTCACGCCCGACCAGATCTCGGCACTCACTCCGCTGCTCAACAAGCTTGGTTTGTCAACCACTGTTGACGGCGTCAAGAAGCTTGTCAAGAACATCCTTAGCGGCGTCGATGGGCTTCTTGCCGGTCCTGCTGTCAACGGCAGCGGCGGTCTCGTTGATCTTGTCAACAACCTGGTCAAGGGTCTCCTGGGCCAGCCTCTGGATCTCCACAACACCGTCACTGCGCTTGTAAGCATCCTCGAGAACCAGGTGCCTTGCCTCTTGGACACTGTTCTCCCCAAGCCCTAGAAAACCTGATTATTGGATAGTCGCTTCCCTACTAGTCATGCATTTTCACCCTTTAACCCTCTATTATTTTCTCTTTTACACTAGCAAGTTTGGTCATTTTCCTAGGTTTGACCTTATTTGCTTTTTGTTTTCCTCTTTTTACTTGTTTACCAATAGTATGCCGATTTTGACATTAGCTAATCTGTTGGAAAGAATTATGTGTGAGTAAAAGTGAACGGAATGTCAATTCATACACCTTTTCTTTTCTATTGCTACAATGAATTCGTGAATAACCATGAACAAGGATGAATAGGAGACACTGACTGGCAAGAGAAAAACATGGCAATAACACATGTCATGTTCTGCATTCACAATTATGCTATTCAGCCAATAACGAAAGATAAGCATTTATTGCTGGAAATTCCAGCAATATAAATACATCTAGTTACGACAATGATTTTTCTCTATCTCTTTATTTTTTCCATCCACCTGCCCCAAATAACAACAAATCCAACGGTCTAAACATCTATATTTATCTTCTCCGTAATTAGAAACAAGATGCCTGGAATCGATATGAACGTTAGGCCATGCCCGTACTGTGATACTTTTGTGTCAATAAGGTTTTACCAAACCCACATGTATTTCTTCCACTGAGACGTAACAGCAGAGGAAAAAGGACTTTGTGCTCTTTCATTTCATTCTTTATCAACTGGACCCAACAAGTGCAAATTATCTGCGGTTTCGGAACATTTCTCAGCCCCCCCTCCACCGCACATCCCAATTGCTCAGCATGATATGATTGATATAAATACTAGAGTGAATGATAAGATCAGCATGAACCCCCGGATACGCGGTAGATACTATCCGCTCGCTCCAACAACAGTATGAAGGACCAATGGGCACCTTCTTCGTATTTACCACACTCACTGTGTGCTGACAAAAGGCAAGCAAGACGAAGCAGGCTGGGTATAAACGGTCTGGCATATAAATAGTCAGCATGGATGTCTAGTTTTGTTGTTGGCAAAAAGAAATTAAATATACGTAAAATAGTAGCATCATTGTTTACATTCATAACATTCACACCTCCCTAGATTGGAATAGCACCGAAATAGCCATATAAAAAACACAGGCTTTTAAACCTCGAGAAAAATCCAAAACAATGCCAGAATCCAACACTGATAACAACCCGTACACGTACTGTCCCGAGTGCGGAATCTCGTTTCTGGAGCCACTCTACTATCTCCACAGAAAGTTGGTCCACGGAGTAAGATAGCGCAATCATGATTTCTTCTATATTCTACGTTGCTTTTTCTATGTTTAAATAAAGGAGTATGTTGAGGTTGAACAAAGAAGTTAAGGAATAGGAAAAAGTCCCAAGAAAATGAGCAGGCTTCTCTCTTGCCTGCGTAATCTTAAATGGTTAACTTGGTCTCTACGGTGTGCGAAATGTCGTCACCCGCGAGATAGGCGTCAAGCTGGTTGGAAGCAGCCAGCAGCAGACCGAGGAACGGCGGCGACGGATTGAGTGGACGGGTAAGATACTCGGGATGGTACTGGACGGCCACAAAGTAGGGGTGCTCCTCAAGCTCAAGAATCTCCATGCGCTCGCCAGTCTCAGCGTCCCTGCCAACAAAATGCAGACCCTTGGCCTCAAACTCTGCAACCCTGGCAGGATTGACCTCGTACCGATGGCGATGGCGCTCATGGACCTCGTCGGCGCCCGCATAGAGGGCCTTGATCTTGGATGCGCGCGCAAACGGCGTGTCCTGGAAACGCGTGGGACGCGAGCCGAGCCGCATCGTGCCGCCCATGGTCGAGCGGTCGATTTCGGGCATGAAAATCACAACGGGGTCCTCGCAGTCCTCGCGGAACTCGGCGGAGAATGCCTGTGGCATCGCGCACACGTGACGCGCAAAGTCAATAACCGCCACCTGGAGCCCCAGACAGATCCCGAGATACGGAACACTGTGCTCGCGGGCCCATTTGGCCGCCAGCACTTTGCCCTCCACTCCACGCTCGCCAAACCCGCCGGGTACGAGGATCCCGTTAGCGGCGCACAGATGCTGCCAGGCCTCGTGGTACTTGAGCGGATCCTTGTGCATCGTGGCAGGTTCCAGATCCGACGCCTCTACCCAGCAGATCCGTATCTTGCGGTTGACATTCAGGGCGGCGTGCTCCAGCGCCTTGACCACCGAGATGTAAGAGTCTGCAAGATACGTGTACTTGCCAACAATGGCAATCGCTGTCTCGTCCAGGTCGCGCGCACGGCGCCGCGCAAACTCGCGCCATTGCTGCCACAGCGTGTCGCCGTCGGCGCGGATTTCAGGCGCAATACGCAGCTGCGCTAGTTTCAGCCGGTCGGTCAGCACGTCAACCAGTCCTTGCTGGTGCAGCAGGATGGGAACGTGGTACAGGCTCTCGCAGTCGTGGACCGAGAAGATCTGTTGCGGCGTCACCTGGCAGAACATCGCAAGCTTGTCGCGAATTCCTTCTTCCAGAGGCATCGCCGACCGGCATGCCAGGATATCTGGCGACAGTCCGAGGCCGCGCAGGTCGCGCACAGACGCCTGAGTGGGTTTTGTCTTCTGCTCGCCAACAGCGCCTACCACGGGGATCAGCGATACATGGATCAGACAGAAGTTGTCGTGACCCACGCGGAACTGGAACTGCCGCATCGCTTCAATGAACGGTGCCGACTCGATGTCGCCAACGGTGCCGCCCAGCTCTACAATGCACACGTCCGGTTCGCGTCCGGCGCTGTGGTCCGACGACGTTGCCACGCCGCCAACACGCTCCACCCAGTCCTGAATTGCATTCGTAATGTGCGGCACCACTTGCACAGTCTTCCCCAGGTAATCGCCACGCCGCTCCTTATCAATGACCTCACGGTATATCTTGCCTGTGGTAATGTTGTTGTCGCGGGTCAGCGTGACGTTCAGATACCGCTCGTAGTTGCCAAGATCCAGATCAACCTCGCCACCATCGTCAAGCACGAACACTTCGCCGTGATCCAGCGGACTCAGCGTGCCTGCATCGATGTTCAGATACGGATCAATCTTGATCGACGTCACCGTCAGCCCGAGTGTCTTTAGCAGAAGACCCGTTGACGAAGCGATGATTCCCTTGCCGATTCCTGAGATCACCCCACCCGACACGATGATGTACTTTGTCTGCTTTCCGCTTGGCATTGTTTCTTTTCCTTTGGCGCTTGCTATGTATGTATATTTATATGTAAGATGTGCGTCGCTGTTCTTTATGGCGCTTGCGGAGGTAGAAGAGAAAACGACAGAGAACTGTATTATCAGCTATAACAATCGAGAACTAGTCAACGTTGCCTTAAAGTAAAGAGAAGGTTTGTTAGTACAGCTATGAGCGAGAAAAGTCTGCGGATAAAAGAAAAAAAAGCAAACAGAAAATAGACAGTTACAAAAATAACAGAAAGCCTAATATTCCAGCAGCTCTATTATGTATGAGAGCCAAAATCAAACTTTTTTGTTTTAATTTCCAATCAGCAGAAACTTTTCAAGCCTAGGATCAATTAGCTGATTGATTGATTGATTGATTAGCCGATTGGACAGGCGGAACGGAAACACAATCCACGGCAAGCCAAAAAAGGGAATAAAAACACGCACAGCAAAACCCACTCTGGCTCTTCTCTTTTTTTTCTCTCGTTCAGATCAAGATGTCCAGTCATCCATAGTCTTGGCGCGGAGCATGTGGGTTAGCGCTGTCTTCCTCACATATGCCAGAAAAACAACATGGTGAAATATAGTGATGATATTTACCGAAAAGTACCCGTCTTGAATTGTAGAGTTGGAAGACGGGAAGGAAACCCATCTAACCTCATTACCGCCGTCCCATCTGCTTCTCTTTTATACCCAATTCTCGATTTTACGTTTTGGGGGAAGAGCGTTTATCAGAGTCTGCTGATTCACATAAAAATTTTTCCTCACCCCCCCCCCAAAAAAAAGAAAGAGAAGCGAGATGTAAAGTGATATCTGCTGCCAATCTATCATCCGTCTTACATTGCTGAGGCGAGCTTGGTTCTTTTGGCCGGCAAATGGCGCATAATCGAAACGTTGCAATTCTTTTACTCGGCTTCGCGTTTTCGCGTTTTCGCGCTCAATGTCCGAGACAATCGCCCCCCAAATCAATTTGGCTGCGGATTGAAAGCTCAAGGCATCAAGATCTGATCCGCTAAATTCAGATTAACGGATGTATGGTAGCCGTAAGCAAGCAAGCAAGCAGGCAAGCAAAGAAAAAATACGATCTCTCTTTTTCTAGCTCCATCTTGCTTGTCTGGTTTTCCGCTTTCCTCCAAAAGAATTACTAAAATCACTACCAGTTTTTGCATGTAATTTGTCAGCAAAAAACGGGAAGATAAAAGCAACAGCAAGCTCTTTTCATTGTATATCTAGAGTCCTTCTTTTCTATTCTTTTTTTACTTTATATTACGAAACGAGAAACAGCGTAATTTGCCACTCACAAGAATGTCGACAGAACGGGACCACGCTTCAGGGCCGGACACAACAGAAAGCGGGCTGGATCCAACAGAGATCACCAGCTCGGTGGACACAGCAGAGCTGGCCAGCGAAGGCAAAGGACAGGAGGGAGGTCAGTCGGAGGCGTTTGATCCGGAGACCGGGGAGATCAACTGGGATTGCCCGTGTCTCGGCGGCATGGCAAACGGTACGTGTGGCGAGGAGTTCAAGGCAGCGTTCTCGTGTTTTGTGTACTCGGAGGAGGAACCCAAGGGAATGGATTGTATCGAGGCATTCAAGGCCATGCAGGACTGTTTCCGGGCACATCCCGAGGAGTACGCCAACGAAATAGCTCCTGATGAAGATGAAGACGAAAACGATGGCGATGGCGATGGCGATGGTTCGGAAGGCGACAATGATGTGGTTAGCGATGCGGAGACCGATATCAGTGGAGACGATGACAAGAGAGATTAATGTGTATCTTTAGTAGAGTTTTTTCTTTTCGTTTATTATTTCCATGCACATGACTAACAACAATACAGGCCGTCAATTTATTTTTCCTACATGGCCAAATGCTGGGACCATTGATCTGGACATTGCTCTTTTTAACTTTTAATATAACATGAGGAAGTGGAAGCCGGTGCACAGCAAATGTCGGGATTATATCCATTCATCTTCTCCAAATGTCTCGACTAGATGCAGCACGCCTCTAATCAATCAGCTATATTCGGTCCCAAGGAGATCGACTACTTTCTCTCCATCTTGGCTACGAGATCGACCGATAGAGGTTTCTATATTCGAAGCGCTAGCGGAAGCAGAAGGGAAAAACTTTGGAACAACGGGGGGAGTGGTTATCTTCTTTTCCCTCGGACTTTCTGCGGCTCCATGTGCTAAAAGGCAAGATCAGCTTTACAGAAAAGGCCGGCCATGTGATCAAAAGACTGATATAATATTGCTTATATGCAAGTGTGATTTGAACATTCGCTGTTTTCGTTCCGTTTATTAAATGTGAGACTGCTCGATACTAATCGGTCGTCGTATCAAAGGCAGAGAAAGCAGAAAGGATTTTGTCTTCCTTTTCTCTTTGTTTCCCATCTCTGAAGGCCTTTTTATGACACTTTTAGTACTATAACAAACGCCCCCATCTCCCTATTATCAGCAGAAACAATAGAAAGCGCAGAGAAGACTATTCTCCCTTCGTCAATGGCAGAACAAAATCTAAAGGTACTTTTGGTGGGCGCCGGAGCGCTTGGCAGCATGTTTACGTGGCGACTGCAGACAAGCGGACGAGTGCAAGTGACTGCGGTGTGCAGGTCGAACTACCAGGCGGTCAAGGACAAGGGGTTCCGCATCGAGTCGGTCGGGTTCGACGGAACGCACACGTATCGGCCCGACAGAGTAGTCAAGACTGTTGAAGAAGCGGTGGCAACGGGTGAAACCTATGACTTTGTGCTGGTGTGTACCAAGGCGCTGCCCAATCTTGGCGACAACTCGGAGATCATTGCGCCGGCGGTGATTAATAGCGCCAAGACGGTGATCGTGTTGATCCAGAACGGGGTCGGGATCGAGGAGCCGTTCCGCGCCAGGTACCCAAAGAACCCAATAGCCAGCGCAGTTGCGTACATCGATGTCAACCAGCCGTCAGACGGCGTTATCAGCCATGGCGGGGTCATGGGGCTTGTGATGGGACTGTTTCCAGAATCGACATCTGACGCAGCAGCAGCAGCAACAGCAGCGGAGGAAGCCACGAGCGCGCTGCAGGAGCTGGCGGATCTGTGGAACGGCAGCGGCGTTGGATGCGCGGTGGTGGATAGTATCCAGCCGCTGCGTTGGCTGAAACTAGTATGGAACGCATCGTTCAACACGGTGGCCGTGGTGTCTGGCGGCAACGATACGCACCAGATGCTGGCGGATCCCGAGTGCAAGGCGTTGGTGCGCAACCTGATGGCTGAAGTGTACCGTCTGGGCGAAACTGTTCTGGGCGCACCGCTTCCGGAGCGGCTGGGCATGCGGAGCCCAGACGATTTCATCGAGGACGCTGCTTCCAAGGAGCATCCGGTGGTGCCGTCGATGCTGATGGACTTTTGGGCCAAACGCCCGCTGGAGCATGAGGTCATTCTTGGGCGTCCTGTCAGAATCGCCAGAGACCTTGGCGTCCCTGTGCCGTATCTCGAAGCTGTCTACGCGCTGCTTGTCATGGTTGAGAAGAGCTACATGCGCGGCCGTCTCTGAGCTCCTGGTTGTTTTTTCTTCATCTAGTATTGTAGGGAGAAAATATCCCAAGCGCGTACAATGCGCCTTTTCATCTATTTTAGCGTTCTTTGTTCGCCAGTCCACTCTATTCCTCTTTTTTTCTCCCTTCGTTCCCTCCTTTTTTAAACAACGCTATTATCTACATATTCCTTTCTCTTATCTCGTTTCTGTTCTATTCCGGCCAATTTCAGACTAGGTCCATCCCTTTTTTCTTGTTCATTTCTGCCACATTCACCACTCTCATCTCGCTCATCTTTTGGTTTTTATGCTGACTGCTTCATAAGGTATGGTGGATAGATTCCAGAATATATAGACATACGCGCATCCATTTTAATTGCTCCAGATGAACCGAAATGTGTGAGCCACGGCTATCCCATGTGTCTTGCGGACCGTGGTTATGATGCATATTCCTTGTGGTCCACAGTGATGTTGGTGGTCTCCCTATTCTCACAGCTAAATCCAAGGCGGTCTGAACAGCCCAAACCAAACCAAACCAACCTCTTCTGTTGGCCTGTGCATCATGTTTTGTAGATGGGTTCTATTGTGCGTAGCAGCAAGTTCCGCCATATCTTTGGGACGGCAAACAAGCGAGAAGAAAGCTTTGAGAATCTCCGCATATCGGTCAGCGCATGGGACACGAACTTTGTGACAGCCAACCCAAAGTACATCTCCGTCAACTGGAACGCCGGCGGAGGCGGTGCCTTCTGCATTGTGCCGCAGACGCTGGTTGGCAAGCTGCGTGGCGAGTTCCCGCTATTCAGCGCGCACTCGGGCGCCGTGCTGGACACGGCGTTTTCTCCGTTTGACGATGATGTGGTTGCGTCGGCGGCGGAGGATCACCAGGTGATGATCTGGCGCGTGCCCAAGGATCTGGAGGAGCGCGAAGAGAACGTCACGGAGCCGGTGGCGGTGCTTGGAGGCCACGGACGCAAGGTCGGTCATGTTGTGTGGAATCCAGTGGCAGAGGGCGTGCTTGCTGTATCCAGCTCCGACAACACTGTCAAGATCTGGGACGTAGGTTCTGGCCAGCTCAGGCAGACGCTGGGCGGATTCAAGGATGCTATTCTGTCGATTGCATGGAACTACGACGGTTCGCTTATTGCGGCCACGTGTCGTGACAAGAAGCTGCGTATCTTTGATGCGCGCACCGGCAGTTTGCTCCAGGAAGGAAGCAGCCATACCGGCGTCAAGGGGTCGCGTGTTGTTTGGCTGGGCAACCAGTCGCGGCTGGTAACCACCGGGTTTTCGCGAAGCAGCGACCGCGAAGTGTATCTGTGGGACGCGGACAAGCTGGAGAAACCTATCGTCACGATGTTCATTGACAAGTCTTCCGGTATGCTGATGCCGTTCTACGACGGGAACAGCAATGTGCTGTATGTTGCTGGCAAGGGCGATGGCAACATCAGGTACTACGAGTACGCTGACGACCAATTGTACTTTTTGTCCGAGTATGCGTCGTCGGATCCGCAGCGTGGATTGGGCGTCATGCCGAGACGCGGCGTGGATATACGCAAGTGCGAGGTTATGCGTTTCTACAAGGTGTCGGGCAACTCGCTAGTTGAGCCCATCTCGTTCCGCGTCCCGCGAAAGTCCGAGTCCTTCCAGGCCGATATATTCCCGCCGGCTGCTGCTGGAAAGCCTGCCATGTCGGCAGACGAGTACTTTGCTGGCAAAACCGCCGAACCCGTGGTTGTCAGCATGGAGCAGGTATTCAATAACGGCCCTCTTATCGTCGGATCGGGTGCGCCGATTGCAGGAGGCGCCGCGTCTGCTCCCGCCGTGTCGTCAGCTCCAGCTCCAGCTCCAGTTCAGGCGGCACCAGTTGCATCCACGCCGGCTCCCGTGAAAGCATCAGCTCCAGTACAAGCACCTGCAGCGCAACAGCGCAGTCCTGGTACTCCCAGCAATGAGGCAGTAAATAATAACAGTGCGGAGATTGAGGCGCTGCGCAAGGAGAACGCGCGGCTGAAGCAAGAGCTGGAAACCGCGCAGAAGCAGCAGAGCGAGTCTGAGACCAGCAGCAGAGCTACGCTGCAGCAGCTGCAGCAGGCAGAGCAGAAGGTTCAGGAGAGCCAACAGAACATCCAAAAGCTACAGCAGGATCTGGAGGAGGCAGCCAATAACAACAAAAACAACAACAAGGAGATTGACGAAGAGCTGGAGGCCAAGCTCAAGGCTGCAGTCGGGGACGCCGAGGCTCTGCGTTCCGAGCTGCAGCGTGTCACTGGTCAAGCCGAGGAGTACAAGTCTAAGCTCTCTCAAGCCGAATCCGACTCGTTGAAGCAGAAGGAGTCCACTGCCGCATTGCAAAAGGAGCTGGAGCTGGCCATTGCTGCTGCTAATTCGCTGACGGCTGCTGCTGAAAAGGCTGTTGAGTGCATTAGCTGAATACCCCCCTCCTTTTATATGTTTTTTCTCTCGTATTTCTTATTTCTTTTTCTATCAAATCATTAAAGACCACGACGCTGTTCTTTTATATTCTTTTTATAACTATTTGCTGTCGTTGGCAATTTTGCATCGCGCTCGTTGATATTGCAACATCTGGAAGTTTTTTATTTTTTCTCCCCGATAAGCTGCAGAGTCTGAGAGTTTCATCTTTTTGGCTTGATTACCACACGCAAGGCTTGGCGGGAAAATGTAGAGAATGCAAAACAAGGGAAAAAGCAGCATACGCTCTGGAAAATCCTGTGATGATAATTATTCGAAGGGCAGGCGTGGCTGGGCTGATCACTTTTTTCATTACATTTTCACTCCCTTCATTATAACATTTTCTTTTCATTTCTATTCTATTCTTTCAGAGCCCTTTTATTAGAAATTGTGGAAAAAACTTGTTTTATTGGATTCATTTATTAAATCTTTCTTTACTTTTCTTTCTTTATTATTCCTAATTGCCGTTTCTACATTCCTTGTCTTGTTTCTAAACAATTCTACCCCTTTTCGTGCTGGAAATGGTCGTCTCTTGTAATTCGCGAGTATCCAAACCACGGCACGCTCACGACACAGACGCTCCAAGGACGGGCGTAAAGCCAGTGTTATCCGCAAACTCCGCCCTCACAAAGAAGGACTCGACAGAAACAGCAATAGCCGCAGAAGAAAGCGCATATACTGTTGGACAAGCATCGTTATCGCCAGCATGGTCCACAAGCTCCACAAGCAACAGCAATAGCAGCAACGAAGACTACAGTGGCGCAACGCCTGCGCCACCACTGGTTCCATTGACTCAGAACAAAGCAGCAGCAGCAGCAGCAATAGCGGTGAACGAGATGGAGATTGATATGGACTTGTCTGGGCTTTTGTTTGACCCAAGCGCCTGTACTCTCGAACAAGGCACACAGCAGCAGCAGCAGCAGCAGCAGCAGTGGCTGGCGGCTAGTTGTTCGCAGCAGATGTTTCCGTCTCTTTTGGCTCCCTCTGCCTTGAACGATGCAACACCATCGTCCTTGGCTGGCGGTCTCGCACTTTCTGCTCACATAACTACTACCGCCACTGCCATTGCTTCAGATGCAGTGCTTCCAGATAGCATACCATCTACTGCCACCGATGCTGCGCTTGACGGGTGGCTGCAGCAGTTTGTCAATGCCGAGGCTATTGGCGGTTCTACGTCTTCTACTATTATGTCTTCCCCTTATTCGCACGTTCCCTATGCCGAGTACTCGCCAGATCTGCCCTTCTCTTCCAGTGTGGAGGCCGGTTCTTCGGTAGCCGCACTGTTTTCATCGGCAGTTTCTCCTGGGCTCTCGTATATCTCTCCACAGTCATCGGTGTTTCCCTTTGATAGCACGGCAGCCTCTGTCCCTGTTCTGCCAGGGATTCTGCCGCTTCATGGCTCACCAGCGATGAACCCACTACCATCCTCATCCCAGTCGCCAGCGTCATCGTCGTTGTCAAGTGTAGATGCTGCTGGTATTTTGGATCAGTCAGCAGTCAACGCATTTGCAGCCGCTGCCGCCGCTGCAATCGCTGCCTCGTCATCATCATCTTCTTCTTCTTTACCAACGTCTGATGCGTCAATCTCTCCCGAGATGCTGGCATCTGTTCTATCGTCTGCTGCTGGAATATGTTCGCATAACAATGTCAGCAGTACCACTATTGAGCCGCAAGAGCTACTGCCGCCAGCAGCGTCAGAGATCAGTATGCTGGCCGCGCTTCCGTTTGCTTCAATTGCTATGCCTATGACCAACATTGCTCCGCAAAAGACGCTCTCCGTTGCACACGCTGATTTGTCTGATATGGAAGCCCTCGATGCCACAGAATCGAGGGTCTCTCAGCCCGTTGTGTCTGCTCTACCACTGCCGCCAACGAAGAGACAACGACGCTCCGACCCGCCGTTGAACAACATTAACAGCATCGTATCGCAACAAAAGGCGTTGGGTTGTCAGTTTGCCAACGTAGCCGGCGGACGGACAGGACCTGTTGCCAGTGGCGGGAATGCAAGCGGCAGCAGTAGCCAGAACAGTAGCAGGAGTAACGCAGATGCCTCTGCCACTGCTTCCAAGAAAAGTAACACCGCCGCTGTGGCAGCCACTCCTGAAAACAGAGCTCCGACATCGGTTTCCCCTCCTCGTTCTACGGCGTCTGTCTCCTCCTTGGGCAAGGGTAGCCGCCATAACATGGTTCCGCTTGCACCGCGCTTGCCTGTTCAGAGCCCAAGTGAATCCACAGATGCCAGTAAGAAACAGCAGCAGAAGAAGCAGCAGAGTGCAAAGGATGGAGCGGCGCAGAACAAGTTGACGGGTGACAAAAAGAGCGTACTGGCTTCGGTTTCATCGAGTGACTCGTCGCGATCAGGGTCGTCTACTCCTCCTGGCCTGAGTGTACTTGCAAAGATTGCACAAAAGCAGGTGCCAATTCGGGTCAAGGAAGAAGAAGCCATGGCAGTGAACTCAGTTGACAAAAAGCAACAGCAGAATGTCTATCAGGGCAGATTGATAGCGCCAAGCCCTGCAAACCGTCAAACACGGTCGCCTTCACTCCCTCCTTCCCAAACCGAGGAATCCCAGACCTCTCCCTCGAATACGCCCGATTCTGCAGCACAAAAGCGCCAGGAGCGGCTGATCAAGAACCGCGCGGCTGCCCTGCTCAGCAGAAAGCGTAAGCGCGATTATATGACAAGGCTAGAGTCAGAGGTGGAGGATCTGCGCTCGTTCAACAACTCCTTGGTCAAGAGACTGGAGGACATGGAGCGTGCAATGAAGGCGCTGGCCGAGGAGCGGGATCTCTTGCGTAGCGAGTGCGCTACTCCTCGCGGTCTGATGTCAGCTACATCTTCGTCGTCCACTGGTGCGGCAGCAAGCAACACCTCTGACTCTGCATCCGATAGCAACAACAAAAACAAGGATAGCTCATCCTCAGAAGAGAGTACCAAGGAGCAGAAGGAGTCGTCGGAAAGTAAAGAAGGGAAAGGCAATGGCGTGGAAGCATCGGATTGCGCGATAGATACCGATGACGATATGTCAGAGGAGATACAGCAGCAGCAGCATACCACTGCTGGTTCTGGAACCAGCAGCAAGCAACGTACAGCGGGTACGCTTTTAATGGCAATGCTGTTTTCGTTCTCGCTCTTTACGCTGCCTTCTCTGTACACATCCAGCAACCAGATAACCGCAGGCGGGCCGCAGAGCGCCGGTATTGTGCCTATTCACTCGCTTCCGTCGACCGAGCCGCGGCTGCTTATTGGCAGCGGAAAACGCATTGACAACGTGGCAGAGCCGCCGCTGATTGAGCGTGTTCGTCGGTCAATCAGCGCACTCACGCAGCAGGCTGGCCCAGCATCACCACAGCAGGTCTCTGGCGGCGACGCAGCTCAGTATGCCAACGGAAGCGACAGCTCGACCAACTGGATGCGGCCAATGTCGATGGAGGAAAGCGCCGTTCTCCATGCATGGATCAGACACGGGCTTTCTTCTGGAGGCAACGGCGCTGGCAATAGTGCTGCATCTGCAGCTAGTGAATATGATCCGGTTGTGTCTGGGAAGGATGGAGCGCCGAGCATGCAGAAGGAGCTGGAGCGGAAGATTCGTGCGGAGTCAGAGCCAACATCGCTTTCGGTGGTGCGCCAACAGCCCCGACAGACCAACAATGGCCACGCAATGCTCTACTGCCCAGCAATGCAGCACGTAGTGTTTAGCGGAGATTCGGTGGAGGCAGGCAGCATGAGCGGCCTTGTGTCTGGCGGCAGCAACGATGGGTTCGTGTACCGGCCAAGCGAACCGCGTGTGATTGGCACCACGAAGCAGCAGGCGAGCAGAGGGAAAACGAAGGCAAGCAGCGATGTCGCGGTTGTGCGTGGCGGAATGGACGACGTTGACAGCAAGATCGTTGTTGCATCGCCAAGAGTTGGAAGCGTGGCGGATTGGCATCCTGCCTCGCACGACCTACCGCCACCCCACGCAGCAGCAGCAGCAACAACAGCAGAAGCAGCAGAAGGAGCAGCAGGCCTTGTGCCAACGCATGCCGGAGGCATTGTGATCCCTCCGGCATCCACCAACCGCCCCAAGCTCTCGCTGTACTCGCCTGTGGTGAGCGGAGGCGGCAAAGGAGCGGATGGCGGGATTCTGCCGCCGTGGGACGAGCATGCACGGCTGCTGGCTGCGTCTGACTCAGAAGGCAACGACGGTGCAGCAGCGCCACTAGCGGAGGCGGCAGAGAGCAGCAGACAGCGGTACTTGCGGATTGATGTGGAGGTTGTTGGCAGCAGATGGGTGACAGCCGACAAGTTTGCGCACGGCCTGTACTAGTTAGCGCCGGGAAGTTGTTTATATGGAACAATTGTAGTAATTAGATGAAGAAAGTCAGTATATAAAATAAAATGAAAAAATAGAAGCAGGGAAGGTGCACGAGAATGGAAAAGGGTGGATACAAGCAAAAGGATAGAGATAGCGCCTTATCGAGAAAAGCCCTCCTCGATCATCGTCAGCATCGCGTAGAGCGCACGCATGTGAGGCACATCGACGCCGTGCTTGTCGGCCAGATCAATAGGGTTCTTGAGAATGACATCGCGCTCCATCGGGCGCTTGAACTGCGAATCGACCAGCATCGACGTGTAGACAGGCACAGGGATCGAGGCAATGTAGTCGGTAGCGCTCTGCGGGTCAATGATGCCATCGACGCCGGGGAACGGTTTGCCGGTGACCTTCTTGCCCAGCACGAAGATCTCGGCCATGATGTCCTGGAGCATTTTTCTGCAGTACGCGTTGGCGACCATTTCCTGGCAGCTGGTGGAGCCGCCGCAGATGACGGAGACCGGGTTGGTGGAGCCGTTGAGGATGTGTTTCTGCCAGCGGTACGGCTGGATGTCGGGCTCGATGATCGTGGACACGCCTCCGCTGGTTTCGAATGCGTCGAACAGGTACCGCAGCCGGGCGGTGTCGTGGGCGCCGGAGCCCGGCGGGTGGTGGTGGAGTCCGGCGGCGAGGAACGAGAACCCGCCATGGCGCAGCACGACGGGACCGCCGCTGGCAGCCTCCGTGCCGGACTCCTCATCGTCGTCCACCTGCTTGACGCTGATGAACACAACGGTGCTGGCCAGCGGGTTGTGCGGGAACCGCGCGACGAAAGGCTGCTCGATTCCGATTCCGTTCTGGAACAGCAGGACCATGGTGGCGGGCCCCACTGCGCGCTCCACCCGCTGCGCGCTGTCGTAGATGTTGGGGAGCGCCTTGAGTGCCACGATGACGTAGTCGAAGTCGCCGCCCTGGTCGTCGACGGCCTCATCCACCGTCTGGTACGCCCGGTAGGGCCTGTACACGCCCTGTCCGAACTGCGCGCTGTTGATCAGGTACCCGCTTGTTCTGACCCGGCTGTAGTTCGACCGGCAGACCAGCGACACCTGCATCTCCCGCGACTGGCTTAGACGCCATGCGAACAGGCCGCCGATTGCTCCGCCGCCGACTATATGAGTTCATATGGGTGATCCCGAGAGCCGGCAGGGGGGGGGGAATTAGTCCCAGCCCAGGCATCAGTTAGTACAACATCCTTTATATGTATTTCAAAAAAAAATAAGCAGATGGAAAAGAGGATCTCCGCTCGACTTACCTACGAGAACCTTGGCCTTTAGCTCCATTACGCGGTTGGTATATATGTAATTAAGTAGGGAGAGGAGGAAGATGTAGCTGACACAGCGCAGAACGGTATATGGAAGTTGATGATCGGAGGATTATAAATCCTGATAATAAACAGATAATATATGGAGGAATAAGGAGGGACTATTACAGGAACTGGAACAAGAAAAATAAGAGAGTAAAAGCAGTGGTGGTGGTGGGTGAGGACTAGTTAGGGTGAATGTAATGAGGGCCCCTCTTTCTTTTATACGTGGCATGGATGGAAAGGGGGAGTGGAGGGGGTCCAGGCAGTGGGTTGTGCGTTGCTGTTCTTCCTTCTTGAATAGGAAGGAAAAAAAAACATTACACATATAGTAAGTGAATCGGCGGCGGGAATAAAAAAAATGTTGGTTGTTTTTCTATTTCTTACGCCTGCCTCTCTCTCTTTCCATTCAGCAACCTTTCTTCCCTGGCTTTTCTCCATGGAAAGGCGGAGGTTGGAGCTCGCATAGGGGAAAAAGGGCTTGTTGCAACCTGGTAGTAGCTAATAGGAACCCGCTGCCCATGTTTCACAACAGATATCAAGGATATGCAAAGTAAAAATATAATGCAGAAATTGTCGTTTCAGCAATATTTTGCTATAATTTCTGTGCTACGTCAAATACTGGAAATGAAAACAAAAATCCAGTTGGGCAACGGCTGGGCTAGCGGGTTTGTATTCCGCGCTGGCAGAATGTCTGTTGAAGGAAAATAAAAATCAAACCAACCGCTATTAGTTCCACCGCCTCCCTGGTGTGTCTTTTTCGTCCTTTAGTCGCTTCTCTCCCCGCCGCCGCTACCGCCGCTCCTGAATTAGAAAAAAAAAGCAGGACCTATTTTTGTCCTTTATTTTCACTTGCTCTCTCTCCCTTCTATATCATTCTTGTCAGTAACGCCACACATTATGTTCTAGGGCGTCGATTGTTACTAAAAGCACGTGTCCTGCACGGAGCCTGAAGAAAAAAAAACAGCAGCAGCAAGATTTCCTTGTTCAGCTACGCACAAACGTGTGCTGCGCGGAAATCACATTTTTAGTTACTTACTCTTCCTCAGCCCTTCTTCCTTTGTTGGCCCAGGCGCACTATAGTGACGGGGTGGAGCGCACTTCTCTGACGATGTTGTAGCGCTTGCTATGTAGTAGTAGGAGGGGTTGTTGTTGGCGTGTCTGTAGTGCGTATATAGTATAGTATAGGTTGTTTCTTTTTGATAGCAGGCAGATGGGCTTGTAGTTTACACGGTCATAGGGGGGTGTCCATATTCCCTAGTTATTCCGGACTCACAGCCGGTGACATTTCGTGGTTCAGTTGATGATTGAGTATTGACAATAACAAAATAGAATAAAGAAACCCCCCTTAATGAATTCCTGTTTAGCCAGCCAAGACCACTTGACGATCTGCGGCACGTCTCTTCTCAAAAAAGAAAACATCAACGTATACGTTGGTTGGATAAGCGGCGCATACGACTAGGTTGACTACGCAAGACTATGATTAGCGATTGGCAGCACATACTGCCAATTCCATGCACATATATGGGGAGGAGAATATGCGGTTGTTCACGGATACCTCTTTATGTCTGGCGGAGCAGGGTTTTCCGCATCCCAAATATAAATATTGAGGTTTGGATTGTTCCTTAGCTTTTGGTTTATTCCAGGCGTATCAGTAAAATTGGTGGCTACTTCAATGCGGAGTAAAAATGAGAACATATACACAACAAGGAAATGTGTTGTGTTTTCCGCATATGGTTTACTTGCCAGATTGCAGAAGACGTTAACGTATTTGCAAATATTGGTGGCGGATTCGCTGATGCTGCCGCCTGAGTGAGAGAGAGGGGGCATTAATGTTCTATTTCAATTGCAACATTGCCAGCCACGCATTCGCAACGCAGCTTCCTCCTTGTGCGGGGACGGAAACGCCAGGCAGACGCGATGACAGAATTGCTTATTAATCACCCTCGGAGCCTCTGGGTCCGTTGCTGCTGGCGCACCGCATTGTTTAGTTGAAGGAGAAACGCGCCGAATACGCGGTGTTTGAGTATAAGGGGGGAGATTATTATGCCATGTTCAAGAAAACAAACCGAGGTCATGTGATCGGACTCATATCTTGCTGCACTGGTGTGTTAGTAATAAGGCGCACAAAAAAAAGCGCGATCTGGTAATTCTTGGCGGACTGGCAAAAAAAAAAAACAAATACTGGCCCCTGATATCACCTGCACCCTTGAAACAACTAGCATCCACCAAAACCGCTCTACAGCCGCCAGCCATTCAGCACCGTTATAGCCTTGTAGCACCAACGGACATCGGGCAAGGGGGTGGGGTTTCAGCTGTCGATGCTGCGGAGTTGCGAAGAAAAGGAGGAAGGGAGATGACGCCGTCGCCGGGGAGCAGGCAGGAATGGAGATTCATGTACATGCGCAACATGGACACGAGGCGGATGGCGGCGGGCGCGCTGGACGGGATCTGGAGCGAGCTGGGCGTCGACGGGAGCAGCGTGGGCGGCACCAGCAGTGTGGGCGCGTACCTGACGGAGATCATCGTGGCCACGGAGCAAGCGGACACGCTGCGCCGGCGTCTGATGCAGATCGGCGGGCCGGCGCTGGACCGCTCGCTGCGGATCGCCGAGGCCCCCGAGTACTGCGCGCTGGCGCCGCACGCGCACCTGGGCGCGCCCGGCCTCCCCGCGCGCGCAGCCGACGCGCTCGCGCGGTATGTGCGCGAGGCCGTGGCGCGGCGGTGGTCGGCCATGTACCATGCGTCGCGGGTGGCCGCGGTTCGGCGGTTCGTGCTGGCGCAGATGGCGGCGCACTCGCTTGCGCTCGCCGAGCCGCCCGCCGCCACCACCACCAGCGGGGGCAGGCGGTTCGGGCCCTCCGATCTGGTGAGCCGGCGGTCGGACCAGCAGGGCGCGCTGGGCGACGACCATCTTGCGCAGCTTGTGCCGCAGCCGTCGGCGCGGCGTATCGTGGCCTACACGGACGGCGCCTACCTGCGCGACCGCGGCGCCGCCGGCATGGGCGCGTGCTATGCGGGCGCCGCGATCCCGCCGCAGGCCCAGCGGCTGCCGGGGCACCAGTCCGCGGCGCGCGCCGAGATCCACGCGATGGTCATGGCGCTCCGCCGCGTGGCCTGCCACCTGGATGCCACGCAGGCGCCGGCGCGGGGCGTCGCCGAGGTGTGGATCTGCTCCGACAGCAGGCTGGCGGTGGACGGCGCCAACCTCCACAGAGAGGCGTGGGAGGCGCGCGCCTGGCGCACCGCCAAGGGGAGACCCGTCGCCAACCGCACCGCCTTCCAGGCGCTGTACGCCGCCATCGACGCGCTGGCGCGCAGAGGATACAACGTGTTCATCCACCACCTGCCCGCGCACATGGGCATTGCTGGCAACGAGGTTGCCGACATGCTTGCGAAGGCCGGGGCGCTGCTGTGAGGGCCACAAGCTCCGTTCGGTCTGCATTGCGAGGGTGTCTATCTATTAAGCAGGTGCGTGCTAGTGTCTATGATGGCATCTAGGAGAAGATGTCGTGGCTGAGGTACGTCGGGTGCCAGGTCTGCGACTGGTGCTTCCGATGCTGCGCAAGCCGGCGCTGTCGGGCAGAGCTCCTGCCGAGCCGGTCGGCCTCGGCCTCGAGCACCCTGATCCTGGCCAGCATCCACGCGCGCTCTGCGTCGGCCTCGTTCCCGGTCGCATCCACCACGCCCTGCTCCATCGTGCCGCCGCTAAACGGCGTCTGCCGGAGCCCAGGAGACGTCTCGTGGGAGCTGCTGCCAGCGGAGGAGGAGCTCCTGTCAGAGCCGTCCTTGCTGCCAGCAGCATTTTCCTCCTCCTCCGCCACCGATGCCGCTGGCGTGGCCGGGCTCTGCGCGGGCTGGCGCGCAGGGCTGGCGGTGGTGAACCAGTACACCGGGTACACGCGCGCCAGGTTGTTGAACAGGATGCCCAGCGCGACCAGAATCAGCACCTGCGGAAGCACCGGGTACAGCGGGAACCACCAGTTGACGCGGGCAAAGTCTGGCGTCGCGAAGCCGGCGATGAAGGCCGTGGCGCCGGCCGGCGGGTGGTAGCAGTTGGCGAGCCCCATGACGCCGATCGATATGCCCACCGACAGCGCGCCCGGCAGCCACCAGAGCGACTCGTGCGTGTGTCTGAAGATCTCGTGCACGAAGGTGCCGGTCAGCGCGGCAACCATGTGGCCGACGACCACGTTGCGCGGCTGCGCGAGCGGCGACGACGGCACGCCGAACACAAGCACCGCCGACGCGCCGATTGGCGCGATCGCGAACGGCAGCTCGTGGTGCTTGATCGCGCCCGCGTACTTGCCGATCACGCCCAGCACCAGGATCGCGGCGAACGACGTGAGTCCCGAGAACCCCGCCCATACCAGCATCGCTGGCGGCGGCGGCGGCTGCGGCTTCCCTCTGTAGCGCTGCGCGCCGCGCATCCGGGCAGCGTAGTCCGCCGCCGACGATGGCAGCCATATTCTGCGCTGCTCCGGCGTGCCGGGCAGCGACCGTGTCCACTGCCACAGCCGCTTTAGTATGAAATGCATTCCCAGCAGTCCGGGAAGGGGGGAGTTCAGATAAGGTGCAGGGGGGTTAGTCTAGGTTGCTCATACCAGTACAATATACGGAGGAGGTAGTAAAGCGAAAAAAAAAACAAAATAATAAAACGAACGCAAAGCAAAAGTTGCGCTTCGAAATGCACACGGACGGCCTGGGGTATTTATTCCAGGCTGGCGCTGGAAAACGCAGCAGGACTACTGTACTCCCCTCCTTCATACCTGCTTTTCTGATTCGCCAGCCTGTGTGGGCCTCGCGCCGCGATTGTGCGCTTGGCACACTGCAGTAAGCTCCGGATCATACGGTCTGGGATTATCTGTCGTGCTGCAGCAACAGCGATCCCCCCCAATGTCGGTACTACTACTACATGAAGCTAACAGGCGCTATACTTACACTGCATCCAAAAGCAACAACAAACACGCGGAGTGGGCGCTAGAAGGTGGGCTGCCACGTCTGCGAGTGCAGTGGCCCATCGGTCTGCGCCCCGTCTTGGCGGATCAAGCCGCGATCAAGCTCCCTGCGCAGTCTCCCGACCTCCAGCTCGAGCGCACGGATCCTGGCGAACATCCAGGCTCTCTCGGCATCGTCCTCGTTCCCCGTCAGATCGTTCACCTGGTGCGTCGCCGTTGCATCCGCGACGCGCGGCATCGGAGGCGACGCGACACGCATTGCGTGGGACGAGGAGGAGGAGGCGCCGGCTGCTGTTTCGTCCACCATTGTCTGGTCAGACGGGCGCAGCACAGGCCGCTGAGCGCGGTTCTCCGGCGGGTGCGCAAAATGCGCTGCCGTGAACCAGAAGACCGGGTACACGCGCGCCAGGTTGTTGAACAGGATGCCCAGCGCAACCAGGATCAGCGTGAGCGGGAGAACCGGGTACAGCGGGAACCACCACCCGACCCGCCTCACCGTGGGCGACGAGTAGCCGGCCATGAAGGCCGTGGCGCCGGCCGGCGGGTGGTAGCAGTTGGTGAGCCCCATGATGCCAATCGACACGCCCACCGACAGCGCGCCCGGCATCCAGTCGAAGCTGTCGCTGGCGCCGAGGAACAGCTCGCGCATGAACGTGCCGGTCAGCGCGGCAATTGCGTGCCCGACAACCACGTTGCGCGGCTGGCTCAGCGGCGACGACGGCACGCCGAATATCAGCACCGACGCCGCCCCCACCGGCGCGATCGCGAACGGCAGCCGGTGGTGCTTGAACACTCCGCCGTACTTGTCGATTGCGCAGATTATCAGCACCGCCAGGAACGACGTGAATCCGGAAAACACCGCCCATATCAGCATTGGCGGCGGCGGCTGTCGCAGCTCGTACACACACCGCTGTGCTCCGCGCATCTGCATCACGTAGCTTTTGACTGAGCGCGGCGGCACTATCTTGCGCTGTCCCGGCCTTCCTGGCAGCGACCTTGTCCATTGCCAGAGCCGCCTCAATATAAAATGCATGACTCGTGGGGCACACTGGGAGGCTGTTGAACCAAGGGCGTTGTAATGATAGTGTATATGTTTTGGATGAAACACGGGTGATGGCCAGCCAGGAAGAGATGCCTAATCGACGAAGAGCAGACGAAATGCGGATAATCATCTGGACCTTCTCATTTTAATATCGTGGGTGTAGAGGATTTAACAGAAATGGACACGACACACTATGCGCCCTTTTATTATTCTTTTCGACTGGGGGAGAACAAGGTGCACTTGAGACTAGAGACCGGTCTCTAATATAGCGCGCATTTTATGACAGCAGCCGGATCGATCTAATTTTTCCACTTCCTTTTTAGTCTGCTTGGCTTGTAAATGCTCTTCGTGCTCAGGCAGTTTTCCTGTGTCAGCATAACTGCTGGTCCAAAGCGGGGATATAGCGGAGTATCCTGAAGGAGCACGGCTTGTATGTGCCAAATGTCACTGGCGCCAAAAGCCAGCTGACCACAACGGCCGCCACCACAAAGGCGGCTAGAACATTTCTTTTGCAACACGCGCTTTGACGAGGTGTAAAGGGCCCTGAAACCGCCGTCAGAAGAACATCGCCGGCAGATTCGGCAAGTCTGTAGACGTAGAGCGCGGCAAGAATAACCGCAAAGTAAAGTGCGGGCAAATAGTGGTGCAAGTAAGTAGTCCGCGACATGCCGAAAAACACCAGATAGTGAGCGGCCCACAGAACCCAGAGCATCGAGGTCTTCCGCGAATCCTCTGGAAGAAGAAGCAGGACGCGGCCCCCCGACCGTTTGCTGATAACCCAGTGGAGACAGACTAGGGTGGGGTGAACAAAAGTGCATACGAAACCAGAGACCCACCAGACAAGAAAATTGCCCACGAGCAGGTACTTTGGCTGCGTCTCGTCAGCCCACGCCCCAACCATGCGCATCGGACGCTTGAGAAACGGCCAGCTCGCCGGTGCGCTTTCAACTGGGACATGCTGATCGGGATCGCTCTTCAGCATCCCGTTTATCTCGCGCATCAGCAGATTATACGTCACTGTGGTCGTGAGCAAGCTGGGTTTAACCGCGTGTGGCGGTATTTCAGCCATCGGCCTGTCGCTTCTGGCAATCTGGTGTTCTATGGTCCACGTCACTCCCCCCTTTGGAACGCATTCCAGCGAGTACTCAGGAAGAAACGCCGCCCTGCGCTCCGCAGTTGCCTGCAATGGCTGGCTGCGGCTAATGGAAAGCTCGCAGTTGTTGTTGTCGGGGGAGACCAGCCTGAATCGAGACGCTATTGGCATTATTTCACGAGCACCACT
Source organism: Coemansia sp. Benny D160-2 (assembly GCA_027595805.1). NCBI lineage: Eukaryota > Fungi > Kickxellomycota > Kickxellomycetes > Kickxellales > Kickxellaceae > Coemansia > Coemansia sp. Benny D160-2. Next base: position 27,298 of record JANBOK010000003.1, on the reverse strand, counting down.
GGCATTGCCGTCCGCTCTCTTGGCGACTTCTTTTATCCTCCACTTTGCTGCTGTTGCTTTTGTTGCAACAGACCGTGTAGCGCCAAATGCAGCTACTTTCGTGTTGCTTGTGTTTTGCTCAGCAAAATCCACATAAAGCCCCCTGCTGTCTATGGTTCGATAGACAGGAAACACCGAGATGTATAGATCTGTTTTTGGCGCTTGCAGAGAAACCAGACTGCCGTCTGCAAGAGTACCGCCGCCTGCTTCCAGCAACCGTTCCCGATCGAGCAAGTTGACTTGCAAGTAGTCCTGAATTGCAAATGTCCTGGTTGATGAGAGCCAGGTGATAGCGGCTGTGCTGTTGGCAGAGTCGGCATACTGCTTGCTGCAAAGATACTCAAACGGATACGCCGCTGCTCGAATGGTGACAAACGACGAGCTGTGGATATGGGCTGGTTGCGATCGCAAAGCCCACCCGCTCAACGAAGCGCTATACGCAGACCCCATGTTATCCGCATGCGGTGTGTATGTTTGGAGCAGAGAAAAGTGGATCCAGAAGACAAGCGTGTACAGCAGAGTAGGGAGTAAAACAAGGGTGCCGATGTAAACAAGTGCGTCCTCAGCCATTCGCGTCTATGAATAATTGACCATAAAAGAACATGTGTCCAAATCTTAGCGCTGCCAGAGAAAATAAATAGTATATCTTGCAATTGTCTATATAAAAGTCGATGATACATTATACAGATCCATGTTCTTACCTTTTTGAGCGGTTTCATGTTGGCAAATGTGCAGAACGCTTGATTCAGGAGGTATATGCCTATGACTGCCACTGTCAGGAGGCCGACAAGCTTAATGCTATATACGGCTCAGCAGAGTATAGATTGAGAGAATGATTAGCCAGCGTTGAAATACTCTTTTATATACATACAAAACAGAGCATGGATGTGGAGCTGCAGCACAAAGGGAACATCAGTAACCAAATTATTATTATTACCTGCAAACAACTGCCACTAGGATGCCCAGCCAAACAAACCGCAAAAGCACCGACGCGGGGCGGCCAGAGCTGGCCGACAGAACTCGAGAAAAGGCAATGACCAGCAGCGAGTTTGCCAAAAGCAGCATTGGGTCAAGCACGATTATTCTGGATATGCCTATCAACGCATTGTCGACAACGACAAGAATGGCAGCAACCCACGCAGCTCCTAAGGGAAACCCAAGCGTACGGCACAGATAAAAGGTCGATGGAGCCAACAGACTGCCCACCGCAGCCTGGAAACAGCGTACCTGCACGTAGGGCACCGAGTCCGGGTAGTGCTCTCCGCTGGCAAAGTCAAACGAACCAGAGCACCCAGAGAGCCAGAACACCAGCGTGATAAGAAGCTTTCCGAGTGGCGGATGTACGTCAAGGTAGAATCTGCGGTTAATGTAGTTTGAGGCGAAGCGGCCAAAATGCGTTTCGTCCCAAACCACCCTGCTGTCATTGCCAATCTTGTATGTTCGGATAGCAAAGGCAAAGAGCGTTAGGATTACAAGTAGAAACCGCTCATAGTTAGCGTGCTTGTGAGGGAAGACCTTTCTTCGTCGCCGTGTTGCTGCTTGTAGCAAGGGATGCAGCATGACTGTGTTTCTGTATTGTGTTTTGTTGAATTTTATTTGTCATGCCGTTACATGAATAATTAGATATTGTATAATAAAAATAGTACTGAGACATCTATAATTGCATAGAGCTAGACAATAACGAATCAGTAAAAAAGGAGGGGCCATCGCTCGTTGCAAATGGACACGTATCAAGCATGCAATTATCTTGCAATGTATGGCTTAATGCGCAATGCATGTAGACGACACCTAGAGTCTACTACTTTGCGAATGTCTAAAATAATGCTGACAGTGAGCATGAAAGCGTAGAAAAGTGCAGTATAGACAATGCCAATATTATATATGATATGGTCATGGGTGCAAGAGTGTCGAGCATGGATTGTGCATCAGCACTAGGAAAATGCCTGGGAAAATAACAACAGTCACAAAAAAACACCGCCAAAAAAGCACATGATGCACACAATACTTGCTGATCACCGTAAGCCAAAGCCGTGGCAAAATAGGAGAGTGAAAAGGGAGATAGAAAGCTAACAGCGCCTTACCATCGCAAGTAGACGTATGAACAGTAAGCAGGGAGAGAGAAAGATGATCCAGCTCAACAAAGATTATAGACTGACACGGCTACGCTCGGACCACACGATTGTAATGGTCCAAGCGGATACAAAAAAGAATGAAAGAAAAAAGCGTTGGGGATGAGAATGAGGCCGTGAAGGAGCTTGCGGAATTTCCAGCTGAAAAAGGAGTGAAACCCGAAAGAAGGTTCAGCAGATACCGACAGGTTCCGCCTTTTTCCGACGAACATTCTTCCGATGTATTAAATACTGAGATAAAATTTTTCATTATCTATTCGGAGAATATGAGAAAGTTATGTAGAACAACGCAGTCAAGCGAGTACGTGGGTGAATGAATTAGCTATTGGGCTGATCGTTTGCCCTCTCCTTTCCCCCACACAGAGATCTCTGCTTTATCTCTTGTGTGGCCAAACCTGGCGAAAGAATCATCTTTTCGCCTTTCCATGCCAATGGTTCTTTTGAAGGAAAGAAAAAGATAGAGCAAGATTTGGCGGCATACAAGCCAGAATTCCGTTTGTAACAGGAGCATCGCCATCATTATCATCATCATCATCATCATCCGTAAGCATGCATGCGATAGGATCAGAACACCAGATCCTATGACTTGTGGCCACTTGTGCTGGAGAGATCATAAAACAGCAATGCAATTTAATGCAAATACGGTCCTCTCTTTGTGTATATATGCCATTATTCTGGAGGTAAACCACACGGTCGGATCGGAAAGACAGCGCAGCAACACTGCACAGCGGGCATGCTTCTTCTAATCTCTCTCGAATCTTAGATGCACATAGCAGATGGTACTGGACCTTTAGAAGATCTGTCTTTCTTGTGCGCAGCATTGATCCGTCCGGTTACAGCCAGAAACAATAAACCCAGCCACTTCATTTTGCAGCCACCCGCTTCCAGCATAGATCAACAGGCAAGTGCAGACCAGATAATACCAAAGATAAATATGCTATTTACCAAGAAGAAAAAGGATCAAAAGGGTCCGACCAACAGACCATTATTATTTCGTCTGCTAACGGGTTTGGCGTATCCGGAATCTCAACAAGCATATCCCTTGCAAAAGGTGTCAGACGCTACTTTGGAGAAGGTGTCGCCAGGGACACACAATACACGGCGGGGATATGGCACTTTGCTGGTTCACCTGTTTTAATGTCTGAGAAAGCATGGGATTCCTCCTCTCCTCCATGGCATCCGGCATTATGCGGAGAGAAAAAAGAAAAATATATATTGTGGATACGCTGCTACTGCGTCTTTTGGAACCCAAACCCAAATAGGCGTAGTTCCGCGGCCAGAGCAATTTTGCTCGATTAGAAGCGCCTTTTCCACATTCCCTTCTCTACATCCGGTTTACCACAACCAAAAATGATGGAAGACGGCCAATAAGCCCGGCAAAAGCCAGCAAGCAAGACCTAACTTGAGTAAAGAAGAGAGAGCGAGGGGGGAGAGGAGGGAAAGATTTTGCCTTGACTTGTCTCCCCCCCCTTTTCCCCCCAAAAAACTTGTAAAACAAAATTCTTTTTTTTTTCCACCAATTCTTGTATGCACCTTTTTTGCTTTCTTTTTCTGTATGCCTTTATTTATTTCTAACATCCATCTTGCACACTTTCTTTTTGTTGCTTATTCGCTTTTTTTCTTGTACAGATATTCATCTTTTTCTATCGGTCTACCTGGGTAGAGGCCCTGCCAACACACCACGCGTCACGCCACTGGGGGCTACAGCATTATTATTATTATTATTATTATTTTCTGAGCGAGACGCATAGGAGGACACATACTCTTGTATTTCGTTACACGCGGCTCTTTTTCCCCCTTCTTAAGATATCATTTTCGGCCAGCTCATCGCAGCACAAGCGCAAGTGCCACAGACGCGGCAGATCCGGAACACAGCCTTACAGAACGCGCGCATTCGTGCTTGAAAAGCAGGCTCTGGAACCCGAGTGAAAGGGGCCCTTTTTCTATCAGCTTCCAGCACGAATCGCATCAACGAGCACGCGCCAGCATTGCCCGAGTCAAACAGAAAGACGGGCAGGCCTTGCGATTTGCTTTCTTCTTATTGCTGAGCAGAACTAGCTCTGCTGAAACAGACTCCACAGATGATCTCGCCATCGGAGCTCCAGGGCGTAATCGACGACATCAGGCGGGTTGGGAGCGCAGCCAGGCTTGATCCGGCGGCGCACTACTCCGAAGATGACGACGATCAGTCGGAAAACCACTTTCTGCCGCGCGCCTACGACATCGATCGTCTGCACGCCGACGATGCCCGCGACAAGGTGTTTGTGGCCATTCTCAAGGCCTTGGTTGCGCGCAATAACAAGCCAAGCTCGCCAAAGGAGCTGGCCACATGCATCATGCGGCGAGAGTTTACTATGCTAGGGTAAGGAAATAATAGGCGTCCTCGTATTCGCACTGCTTGATCTCAGTTATGCATCTGTGGAAGCCCTTTTTTTATCTGTTCCAGAAGATCAGGATTTGCCTCTCCTCCTTTTGTTTGCTTTTCTTTCCAGCGCCACACACACGCAACAACAACAACAACAACAGCGGCGGCGGCGGCGGCGCAAAAAGACTGAAATCAGAAAGTAATCAATCCCGCACATTTATTTTATTTATTATCCTGCGCTGGTCTTGCTTGCTACTGCTGCCGCTTTGCCGTGCTTACTCCAATACTCCTGCCCGTTTGAAGATGACACCCACAAACTTTGCCTGCTCACTTTTTTTTCCACCTTTCAATGGCTGCGATTGATTGATTCATGGGAGAAGAAGGGATCGGCTTTTTTTTATCTCCTTTTTTCTCAGTAGCCTCAGTCCAATAGCAGTCGTTCTTCGGGACTATAGCCTCGCCCCTTATTCTCCCGCCTGCTTCCTTTTCCTGTATTGTGCTTTCCCACCCCCCCTTTTCTTGCCTGACACACAAAACTGCGCTTTTGCCATCACGTCTTTCTGCTTGAGAGCCAGAAGCAGCAAGCAGCAGGCATGAGGAAATAGAGATCACAGAAAGTTGTGTGAGCATCATCCATCATCCTGTTTTTTTGCTAGCGTAGGCAGAAAGAATAAACAGAAAAGTTTGTGTGTTGTGCAACAACAGAAATAACAACAATGTTACCAACCACAACCACACCCTTTTTAGCCTTTCCCTGGCGTTTTGTCCGCCCTCTTTGCCGTTTGCTAACTGCTGTTGTGGCTATCGAAAGTCCCAGTATGCTGGCCGCTTGTTCTTTCTTTTGCTAGAGCCATTGTTTGTTTTGCAGGCGATTGCGTTGGATAGAGCCAGAAATAATGGTTAGTGACTCTTGCCGCCTTTTTTTCTTCCTGCATTCGGTTAGCATGTGCGTGTCCCGCTTGCTTTATTTCTTTTCCGTTCACAAACAGCAGGCAGGAAAAAGTCATCGGAAGCCGGGTTTTATTTGGGATGTGCTTTTCTTGCTACGAAAAGTTTGGCTTTCTACTTTTTTGGTTCCACTTTTTTTTCCTCTGAAATTGTCTTTTTTGTTTTATTGCTTTTAAATACCCGGGGTATTAGGAAAGAAGGAAAAAACAGATCCCCTTCCACCGACACTAGCACTAACACCGTTTTGCTTCTCTTTCTCTACTTTTCCTCTTGTACAATAACGCTAACAACCGCACACTTTAAGCAATAGCGGCGCAACACCCTACGCTACAGTTTCGTCGCGAATTTCCCAGCACTTTAAGCGCATTCTCGAACACATTCCCCCACGCCCACCTATTCTTGGACGCGTGGCCCACGAAAAACACACGCGAAAGTACTTTTACTACGTTGCATCCGCAGCCGAGCAGGAGGACTTTTTGCGAAAAGTAAGGGTGGGCATTATTCCTATAAACTCCAACAACAGCGGGATCACCACGTCATACACAGGTAACGGTGATACTGCTGGTTCGGGAACAAAGAAACCAAGGTCGGCGAAAAAGGTTCGCTGTATGGTTCCAGCAGTAGCGGTTGAACTTGATTTGTTTCCATCTACTGCGGTACGAAGAACAAGACGTGCGGCCAGTGCCGATATAACAAGCGATTCTGTTGGCACGTCAGCAATGTCGTCACACGAAGACTCTAGCGCAGTTCCAAGCAGATCATCTGCGGCTGGTGCTAATGCGCGGCCGCGGAGAACGTCGTATGATAGCGGGAATCTGACAAGAGATTCGTCTGCGGACGAACATAACGAGATTGACTATGACTCTAATCCGTATGCGCGGAAGCGCTACAAATCTGTCCGCTCCATCGTTGCCCAGGCTTACCCGAGACGGCGGTCGCGACGGCAGTCTGGGATTGGGTCCTCCATGGCTGATTCAGTAGCAGCTTCGCTTGCATCGCCGCAAACACGGCGGTCTGCGAGTCACAACGACGCTGCCGGCGGCGAATATGGTTCTGGTTCTGGTTCTGGTTCGGGTGTTCGGCGCACGTCGTCTGGAGCCGGGAAATGGCGGCCAAGCTGCCAGTCCGGCGACGATGAAGACGATGATGAGCATTCGCTGCGCACAAAATACGAGTCAGATGAGAGCGACGATAAGGCCGACACCGCGCCATCTGACGGCGAAGATATCAGCGGCTATTACGACCATAGCACAGCAAGGGCCGAGACCCTTGTAGCCAGCAGAGACGACAAAGGTAGCAGCGATTCGGTACTGCTTCTAACCGGTGCTTCTCACGAGCGGCGAAGAACCGCGCTGTCTGTGGATATAAAACCATTTGCTCCTCCTCCGCCAAACACAACACCAAGAGCCTCTGCCTCTCCCGACCGAACACCATATCCTCCTGCCACATCTCCCTCGCTCCATAATCTGCGTCGTTCCAAAGCCAACCATGGCACCGTATCTGGCGTTACGCCCAGGGATGCCCACGCTGCTACTACTACTACCACCACCACTCGGCACCGGTGTTCCAGTTCTGGCGAGTTGCAGATTGCTTCACCCTTGCTGCTGCCACGCGGGATGATTTCACTTCCACACGATGGTAGCAGTATCTTTGGCGCATCGCCAATAACAGGTAAGAACTATGCGATGATACAACTGCCTCCGCCTATGTTTGTTTATTCTATTTATTGTTTTGCTATCTGCAGGCAACGTATTGACGGGTAAGGCACAAATGGCGTTGAGATTGCTTACTTGTGCATACTGCCCAGTTCATTGATGATCAGACAGGGTCCACAACGCATTAAATGGATTGTTTGCTTTGTTTTTCCATGTATTGGATGCCTTAAGGCCCATTTATGAAGAACAAGCGCACATAAAGACAGCCTTGTTCTCCCCTACATCTGGTTTCATGAATGCCTTTTATTGTGACTCCTTAAAACTCTATTATACAACACATTGTGTTACTAATCTACTGCACTTTTATTTTTATTTGCAAATGTCATGTGTTATTATTGCACCACGCATGTATGACCAAATCAATCGCGACTACTTGGGAATAACAAAGTAGAAGCTGCGCTGAATGTGGAGCCAATTGCGATCAGCAACAGCAGCATCAGCCCAGCAGCCTCATTGCGGCATTTCACATCAACACCAGTATCAACAAGCACGCTGGAGGGGATGCAGACGGACGAGACGCATGTTGACACTGCAGAGGATGACGCCTTGTGCGACTACGAGCGCCGTGATGATAAGGCTGGAATCTGTACTGAAAAGGGCGTCTTCGAGGACAATGATAGACTGTCTGAAGGTGACCAAAAGCAGCCACTGTCTGCCACAACTGTCACTGCAGATGTGGCATTGCCAACTCATGACATTATTGAAAAGACGGAGCCCTTGACACACGCATGTGGCGAATGCGTACCTCCTCTTTCCGTCAACACAGAACAGCAGAGTATACCCGACAGTGGAGATATGGATATCAGCAGCGGTAGCGGGAATGGCGGGTTTGACTTTAGTTTCCACGACCTTATGGATGCAGAGCTCATGTCGCTAAACGAGCTAGACACGCTGTGGACGAACTCCAACCCTATATCCGACTCATATTTAGACAGTGGATCGTTTACGTGCCATTCTATGCTGGATCCAATCCCTGAAGCAACCGCAGAGGACGGCAGTGATGCGGCTGGCGGTGGTGACGTGTCTAAGAGACCCAGCACCAGTATAAACACCTCCAGTACCAGTATCAATACCGGTTGTAAAACCATTACCCCAGCTGCTACTGCTGCTGTATCCGCAAGCGTTTGCTCTCACACGGCGACATCTGAATCAGCAGCTAGTTGCAATGAAAACGACTGCAGTAAATTATCGGCAAAGCTAACGCAGAAACTTTTGGCATTGCAGTCGACTAGTTCTGCTGTATCTGAACAGATTAAGGTTGCTGTGAACTATGCCGCTAGTCACGACGCATGCCATCCATTAGCTGAGCAGGATGCAGTACATGATGGATTGTTGGCTGATAAACAGGACGTAAAAGACCCAGCAGGTATTACAGCTGTATCTCTTTCTTTGGCAAAATCTGAAGATTCCAGCAGTGGGGAGGACCTACAGAAGCCGGATCTAGACAGCGTGGAGCCGACAACGGTGCTTGTGAAGAATGCAAAGGAGCACGAGGAAACAGCATCAGCCAGCACTAGTACCAACAGCAACAGGGTGGTTCTTCCCGACCCGTTTGCAGACATTTCACCCACCGCAATGGTGGCAACGAAAGTGCCAGTGTCGCCCCGTATTGTGCTTACCATAGTGGAGACAGTCCCTGTGTACATGACAGTGATAACCACAACGGAGCCGGCAGCCGAGCGCCAGGGTAAATGGATAGTCCGCAGACACAGGCTTCTGCGCCTGGTGGAAAACGGGTACGTGAACGCATCGTCGCTTTTGCTTGCCGGAGGCGTGGCATCGGAGCAGGAGCGCAGTATTGTGCTTAGTCTGGAGGTTGGGCGCTTCAAGTGGCGCCGTCCGCAGAGCAAGCTCTATGGCACGTGGATTCCGCTGCCGCGTGCTCGCGCATTGGCTGCCACTTGCTCGCTCAACCATCGGCTGGGCCCGTTTTTGAACGATAATCTGGAGTCGTACTTTCCTGCGCCGCTGCCAACCTCGTTTATCCGCCATCTTATCATGCCGTTCTTCAACGACTCTGCAAGTATCCTGCTCTCTCCATCGCAGCCCGACGGGATTAATGACAGCCCCAGCACTGTGGGTCTTGCGAATGACGCGGGTGAGATGCTAGCAAAAGCTGCATTGACGTCTACGCCGTCGATTCCACTAGCAGTAGCGGAAGCTAAAGATGAGAGCGAATTGAAGACCGAGTCGGATTCAGCTACTATCACTGCTGCTGTTCCTGCATCCAAGGATGAGGCGGCGACTGGAGTATCTGCACCAGCGACGGGTGGTATCGGTGCTTCAGCATCGGCTTTGCATCCAAATAGCAGCGCCTCAAAGACTTCTGGTAGCACAGCAGCAACGGCGACAGCAGCCCATTCGCATCAGCGTCAGCCGAAGCAGTCGATCTCGCGGTTAAGCACATTTGGCGCAACCGCGCGCGGCACGCCTTCGCCATCAATTATCCAGTCGCTGGCAGCACGTGGCGGAGGATCGCTTAATTTCGCAGGCGCGGCAAAAGCAATTTTCGGATCCGATGACAGACAGTTGCAGTCGTTTTTGCAGCTTCTTAGTGCCGAGAGCCCGATGCTTGGGACTTCGGTGGCTGTTAGTGAGTCGTCGCAGGCTGACCACACGCCACTTAGACCCGAATCACCGCCACCGCCATCCTTGGCCTCAGCTGACGCTACTGCGGTGGAAGAGGGTGCTTCTGCATCAGTAGTTACCGCAGCACCTGCTAATTCTTCTGCTTCTGCTTCGCTGGAAAGTGAAAAGAGTGGCGTTGATAGGAAGACTGATGGCAGTATTGGGGTTTCCGACGATGCGTCGTTGCCATCCTCGCCATTTGGAACAAGGGCTGGCGTCAAGGCTGTGACCAGCGATCTGGCAAGATCCACGATTGTGGATAAAGCTGCCTCAGTAGATGTGCCTTCCAGCAACGAAAAGGGCGAAAAGGACAGCCAGACAGGCGGTGAAAAGGAAGAATCTGGCAATGCGGGGACGACAGCAAAGGATGCGAATGGTGCTTCTATTCGTGGTGAGGAGAGTGTAGATAAAGACAGCAGCATGAGAACCAATTCTACAGACAAATATATCGTTACCAGCGATTCTGTTGCTACTACAGCAGCAGCTACTGGGCAGGTCTCGACGACTCGCACCAGTGTAACTGTGGATGGTCTTAATGAAGCTGATCCAGAGAGCGCGAAATTGTCGCCAGACATCAACAGTACAGGTCATGCTAAACCCGATAGCGGCAGCCATGTTGTGGCCAGCGAGAAGAAGGAGCAGAATGCGGAAACGGAAGATGTGTTGTCACCAAGTGCGCAGTTTGGAGACTCGATGGACATTGATCTTGACCTTGATTCGGCGGGCCACGAGGATGATGACGATCTCGATCTACGGCTGGTGTTTTCGACGGACGATGACGATATGGACATGATCTGCCGCTCCACTCCCCCGTCGCCTCCGCCTCCACCGCGCACTCCGCCCCGGCATCGCAGATTGTCAAGCACACCGCTGCTGATATCGCGGTCAGTGTCGCCTTGCTTGTCAGAATCGGTATCGTCCGCAGGCGACCACGGACATCGGGTGGACCAGGAGCTGGCAAAACAACACCAGGCGTACCAGGACCAGAAAGCGCAGCAGCAATACCAGCAGCAGATAGTGCAGCGGTTACGGCGGGACCGCCAGCAGCAGCATGGGATCGGGAGCTTCAACGCTCGGCTTGCGCAGTCGATGGAGGCGTTTGGGTTTACGGGGACTGACAAGGCCAGCCTGCTTCTTCGGCTGCGCGCAGCAGCGGCAGCAAAGAGCACCGGTCGGCAGCAGGCGGTTGCTCCATACATGCTGTACCGCAGCAACGCCGGCGTAGCTGGAGTTGGAGCTGGAGCTGGAACTGGAGGCGGTGTTGGCATCGCGAGTGCGGGAGCCGGCAGCAATAGTGGTGGAGGAGCAGACGGAGGCAACAAGAGGCCGAAGGGCGATGCCGATGGGTTTGGCGTGCGCAAGCGTGCCAGAGTGATGCGCGTTGCTCGGTCAAAGCCCCAGCCGAGACAAGCAGCAGCAAGTGGTGGTGCAGAACCGTCGACTTCGCAGACTGCTGCTGCTGCTACTTCTGCAAGTAATAAGGGGGCGACTGGCGTGCGCGGAAGAAGCAAGGGCGCGCCGGCGGGAGCATCCTCGGCGCTGGCGGCACCGAATGCGTCGGTTGTTCTGCGGCTTGCCAGCGCGATATACAACCACACGCTGAATCTGACGGCGCTTGCGCAGAGCCAGCGGCAGGCGGCTGATGCGCAGCATAACGCAGGCCCGCAGCAGCATCAGCAGCATCATGAGCAGCAGACGCAGGTGTCTGCGTCTGTGGGATCGAATGTGAGAAAGGATCCAACAGCGGCAGCAGCAGCCAGATACAGTAATAACGGCCAGGGCGGCACGCAAAGGAGGCCGCCGCTGCCGCCACAAGGCAGTGGCAGTGCTTCGGTATCTGGATCACGGTCTGTGGTTGGATCGCAGCCAAGAGCGCCTGTAAGGATGGGTTCTCCGTCATCGGGACGAGCGCCGATGACGCCCGCAACAGCTGGATCGGCAACACCGCCGACCGGCAGGCCTTTACAGAAACCTATGCCGCGGCCTTCTCCTCAGCACCAGCGGCCGCCGCCCTTTGCTGGCAACGGCCGTATTGCTACAACCGCTGGGTCGTCTCCTCGTTCGCCAGCGCAGCAGCAGCAGCGGCCGTCGCCTCAGAGGCCAGCAGCGATGCAGCCAGGCGCTGCTAGACCGCCGGCGCCAGGCAACCCAGGCGCGCGCTCGATGCAGCCGCCAGCGAGGGGCGGACAGCTTCCCGTGCGTCCGGCCAATGGAGGAAGGTCGCCGTCGATGGCAGCGCACGCCAGACAGATGCCGAGCGCTGGGCCGCCGCAGCAGTCCCGGCAGCGACCGGTGGGAACGGCGGGGCCGCCTCGGAGACCGCCGGGGCCGATTCAGCACCAGCAGCAGCAGCAGCGGCGGCCGCCAGCGCTGCTTCAGCAGCAGCAGCAGCGACCGCCAGGCGGCGCCAGCACGGCCTCCGCTCCGCACCAGCGGCAGCCGCAGCCGCAGCCGCCTCTTCTTCGCAGCAGTAACAGCAGCGCCGCCCAGCGGACCGGAGCAGCAGGCTCGCCCATCCAGAAGCAGCAGCAGCAGCAATCGTCATCGTCAAGTGCAGCAGCCGCTACCGCTGTTGTTCCGTCTGCAGCTCCGATCGGCGGAGCCGCCAAGACGCGCGAGACGCAAAAGGCAGCCTAAAGCGGAGAGGGAATGTAAAAGTATTTCACTGTACAGTAGCCGGGACCGAGGAGGTCATGAGCTGTTTTACTTGTTTTCCTAATTTTTAATTTGATGATAGCACAGCTTTCTGCTGGCATGTTTATTGCGTGTAATAATGTGTTCCATGGGACGAAGAAGAATGGATCTGTTTCGCTAGAGCTCGCCCTCCCAGACGCTGCCCTCGGCGGGATGCATGTCGGGCGTCTGCGCGGGGGCGTCGGCAACGAGGGCGTCGAGAACGGCGGCGGAGACGTCGGAGTAGATGGCGGCGGCCTTAGACGGATCGATGAAGGCGTTGCCGGAGCGGTCGGCGAAGACGACCAGGGCGCAGGCGGCGCGGATGGACGGCGGGCGGCGGGCGCCGGTGGGGCCGGTGGAGATGCTGGCGAGATGGAACAGCATGTGCGACTCCATCTCGAGCGCCGCCGCCTTCGGGTGCGTGGCGCGGATCCTGGCAAGCAGCGTCGCGTTGGCGTCGTCGAAGTCGTCGCCCGCGCGCCCCTGCGATCCGTAGAACCCGTCGGCGTTGCCGACCTCGCCCGTGAACAGGCGCCCGGGATCGCCCAGCTTCTGCGCAATGCTGGCGCCCACGCCGCGCGTCAGCCGCGCGTCCGGCTCGACGGATGGCCAGAGGATGTACGCCTCGGCCGGGAGGCTGCTGCTCGGCGGGTCCTCGGCCGCCGTGGTGTAGAACGCGTAGTTCGTGGTGATTCCGAACGCCGCCGACGCAACAATCACGTCGCCTGCACGTGCATCGCATATCGAGCCGCACGAGCCGAGCCGCACGATCGTCAGCGGGCCCTCGACGACCATCCGGACCTCGCGCACGAAAAAGTCCATCATCGACAGCCCCATTCCGATCGCCACGATGCTTACCGGCAGCCCGCCGTACACGCCGGTGATCGTCAGGATGCCCCGGTGCGACATGTGCTCAAAGAGCACCTTGTCCAGCTGCTGCGATATCAGCCGTGCGCGCTGGGGGTCGCCGACTGTTAGAATCCGGTTGGCCACTTGGCCCCGCCCCGTCTCCACGTGGTACGTCTTGCCGTCGGCGCTCAGCGGCTTGTTGGCGTTGGACATCTGCTCCGTCGGCATGGCGAATAAAGGCTAAATTATGCTGTTCAGATGAGGGAACAGCAACAACAATGAAAAAGAAAGGAAAATTATATGCAATGCCGAAAGTGGTAATAGTGGGGAAAGAGAAGGAAAAAGAGGAAGAAGGTAGGAAAATCCCAACATAATCCTTTCCAGTCCAACTTATAAACCCCCCTTTTACGAAATAGAAAAAATCGTACTATGCAGTTTCTCCCCACCCCACCCATTTAACATTCGATAATAAAAAAAGAGTGGTCAGTCAGTGCGATGGTGCGGAAAATATTATCACACTCGGAAAATAATAATAACAATAATAAGATACCCTCCCCTCCCTCCCATTTTACCCTTCTTTTCATTTTGTCCTTTTTTTCTCCTGGTTCCCAATCAACACGAATGGCCGTTTCAATTCTTCCGCGCCGGAATCGGAAACCGAGAGACAGACCAGATGATTGATGATCAGTGGGGGGAAAAAGAGAGAGAGGCAGAGGGACGTCATGTGTGCATTTGGTTTGGACAAGCAGCATCAGGCAACAGGCAACATCCATGTCTCTTGTAATTTTCTCACCTTCTTTTGGTGCAAATAAACAATCCGTAAATCATTATTTTATTTCCTGCTCCTCGTAATTGATGCTATTTTTTTTAAAAAAAAAAAAAACACACATTGCGTGTGTGTGGAGATGGGTGCTGCCTCTATTGATTGTGTAGAAAAAGAATAATTAACGAAATATCTTTAGAACAATGAAGCAAATTCTCCTTGTCTGAAGAAACTCGATGAGTAGTAATAATCAGAAAGTCACGAGGAAATGTAAATGTCAGCAAGAAAAATGAATTAGAAATGGAACCACTCTATTCATTTCATCCACGTCTAGACGTGGATTTATAGATTATCCTCCTTTCCATTGCTGTAGTAGTAGTAGTAGTAGTATCCACTGCTTTTTTATTTCTCCAGAAACAAGAAATGAAAATAGGGGAAATACGTTAAAAGCTAAAATAAATGAAATGAAGGGCTGGGATAAAACAAGATGGGATGTGAATGATGGGATGTTGGGGCTTTTGTTGGGTTGGATTGGGTTCGGATGAAGCGAAATGAAAGAGTAGTAAAGCAGCTAATTCCTCATTTTACTTTAGCACTGAAGCAACGATGTCGCCGCATTGCTGTGCGACCAGACCAGAGGCGACCCAGCACGCATCGGGGAATCCGAATCAAAAACCACATGTCCGCCAAGCGGGCTTCCAGTGCGCATCATTGAAGTCGGGAGAGATGCAAACGAAGCCGTGCTGCTGCTGCTGCTGCTAATCGACACAAAGCGCTCGGAATCCTCAGATGCCAGCAGCGGCGATGAGGGCGATAGCTGTGGAGAGGATGTTGGCGTGCTGCTGTTGCTGCTGCTGCTGCTCAGATACTCCACAGCCATGCTGCCTGCAAAGCGTGCAGAGGAAGAAGCGGTGGTGGTGGTCACAATGCCTGGCGGCAGAGATGCGGTTGCAGACGACGTCGCGTAAGAAAGCGACGCTCCTTCGCCTTCGCACCATGCGACTTCCTGGTACAATGGGAGCTCGTGTCCAGAGCTGCAGCACAATAATGGCTCCAGCTGCGCTTGCTGCTGCTGCTGCATGCGTGGCGATGAAGAAAAGGAAGGTAGCGAAGCACGGCGGCGGTAATTACCATTGCGGTCGTCAGCAAAAGTATCATCATGACCACCAGACAGTTTGCTGCTGCCTTCTGGAAACAATGGCGTAGTAACCGACGCCGATGATGCATTATTGTTGGCGGCTGTCTGCTGCTGCTGCTGCTGCCGCTGATGTCTTGAGGATAAGCCAAAAAGCGCTGCTGACTGTGCCATGTATCTGCGCGTATCCGCTGCAGAGGGTGCCTGAAACGAATGCAGTTGCAGATTTGGCGACGCCAAAGAAGGCGAGGATGAAGAGGAGGCGGCCTTTGCGCTGTTTCCAAAGGAGATGCGCCTGGGCGCACAGAGATCTGCAGCGGCAGAGCGCTCAGTTATTCCGCCTGCGGACATGACATCATAGCCAACTGCGTTGCTGCTGTTGCTAATCGTGGTGATGCCATCGTAGTCCGCATCGTCGTCGGCAATGGCCGGGACCGCTGGCTGCGAGATCTTGAAGATGTAGTTGGAGCCGCTGTTGTTGTCCCAGTACTCGGCACCCGCCACGCTGTAGCGCGCGCACAGTGCCACGGTGGCCGGAAGCGGCGCAGCAAGAAGCGAGGGCGGCAGCGCAATGGAAAACGCAAAGCGATCAACGCCCGGGCGGGTGCTGCCTTGGCTGTCAAGCAGGGTGCGGGAGTAAGTAGCGCTGGTCTCCTCGGCAGTGCGCCACTGGTCAAACGAGTATCTGACAGAAACACACTTTTCAAACGCAATGTTGTGCACCTTGACAGACCCTCTAAGCGATGCCGAGCTGCGTCTGTTGTCAGCCAGCTCAACGCGCTCAATAACTACAGGTGACTCCTCGAAGAGCGTGAACGAGGGAGCCGGGCGGCGGACAGATGTCAGGCGAACCGTCTCTGGCTTTGAGCCTGGCACTGAAGCAGCAGACGGTGTTGCTGCTCTGCGCGAGAGCTCGTCCTCAGAGGCACTAAAGTAGTCGGGAACGGCATCCTTGCATGCGGATCTGGGGCTCTGGGCCTTGAGGAACCAGCGCACGCACTCGAGATCGGCGCCAAAGTGCACAAAGCGCGGTGTGCGCATATCAGGCAATGGCGAAGTGCAGTCTGCTGCGCTGGAGCTGCAGGGAGAGGCAGAAGAAGAGACCTGCTGCAGCGCAGGCAGATCGCTGGTTGTTGCACTGCGCTTGCGAAGACACGGCCGGACAATTTCGCCCGAGTCCTTGCGAACGACGGCTGGCGGAATGTAAGCAGGAAGTGGCTGCTTCTTCTTCTGCCCAAAGACAGCGTTTCTACCGCCAGACTGCAGCTTCAGCGAGAAGGCTGGGCTGCGGCAGCGGTTGTGGTTCTCCACAGTCACTGCGGATGTGCATGTCGACGGAGCAGCCGATGCTGGGAGACGCTGCACAAACGGCGAGGCTGCCGAAGACGAAGCCGGGATGTACATTTTGAATATGTATATTATTTAGTATAGCTCCAAGCGCGCTTTGTTTCGTATACTGGATGTGGAGCAAAAGAGGGATGCTGGCTGGGCATAAAGGGGCCAATAAATAGCAGGATACTGAGAAATTTCAGATGCTTATTAAATAGGCTTTGAGGAGGAGGAGCATACAGGAGATGCTGGAAATGGATCTTTTTTTTGGTGTGGTGAGATTTGGTCTTGAAATACAGGCGATAGTACAGTACAGCACGGCAAAGGCGGTGGTGCGAGTATGGTGTTTGTTTGTTTGTTAGTTTGTTTTTGGTAATATGAAATACAGAAGGAAATAAAATAAACACAAAATACAGGAAATCAAATGTGGTTTAATGATACAGAAAGAACCAAATAATTGAAAGAAAAAGCTCTGGATGCTGAAAGAAAAGGAGAACTTAAAAGGCGGCAAGAAGGAAGCACATGGAGGCCTTTAAAGGGATCATCAAGGAAAGGAAGAGGAGAAAAGAAAAAACAAGCAAGTGTAAAACCACTATGAAAGCAGTAGGCACTAGAGAAAAGAATTAATAATGAACAGACACAAAAAAGGACCTTCCTCCGCTGGAAGCCCAATTTATATGCTTTTTCATTTTGGGAGTGGGAGAAAAAGAAAAAGAAAAAAGAGAGAAACCGGTTGTAGAACGAAATATTTCCAGCAAATGACCAATTCTGAGTGGGATGCTCAGAATGCATCATCTCATTTGGCTGGCCCAGGCCTGCCTGTATGCTAGATGTATGCTGTTCTGTTATGCTATGCGTGGGCGGGATGGTGGGTGGGAAAACCGGCAAAAGGAAGATGAAGTAACAAAGGAAAAGGAAGAGGCAGCAGCAACACGGGTACAGAACAGACAGACATAGGCAGGCAGGCAGGCAGGCAGGCTGCTGCCATTTGCTGGTGCATCGAAAGGGATGCGCGGTGGTTGGCGATGATGCTGATGAGGCCGATGATGGGGTGATATGATGGATGATGCCGATGATGGATGGGGCGAGTAGGCAGCGGAAGGCGGCGGAGTGGATGAAGGAGGGAATCGAAAAGAGCGAAGAAAAAACCCTTTTGCATTTCCCCTTTGCGTCGTCTCGTTGTTCTAGCAGCGGTCGCCCCAGCCTCGCCTGACCCTTTTCCCTTCGCAGGCGCCAAAGGGCACAACAAACAGCAGCTGGCCACAGCAATCCTGGGCGCTACCGCCGTTGTGGTTGGCTCGCCTGCTTCTGCTGAATTAGCCTGGCTTGAATGGATTGGCTTGAATGGGTGATTGGCTGGGTGGTGGTTTGGCGGCACTGGGGAGGGGTTCTGTCCCCAGCCCTTTCTTTCTGCCTGTCTTTCGTTTTTCTTTGTGTGCAATCATATTTCATCTCGCTTGCGCCGTGTCTGTTTTCGGCTGCATGCGACGCTTCTTCCTACTCACGCGCACACGTCTGCTCTGCTTCCTTTTGTTCTGCCTCTTCTGCGAACTGCGGGCAAGGCGTAGCAACAGCAGCGGCGCTGGGCAGGGTGGAGCCGATGCTGGTGATGTGGCGCGGATCAAACATCTGCGCAGAGGTGACCAAATCAAGAGAGCGTCATAGCGCGGCATCCTTCTCCCCCAACAGCAACAAAAGCACTACTAAAACAGAACCCACAGACATCGATCAAGCCCAACGCTTTCCTCCTTCGATTTCCGTCCGCTGGATCTTCTTCTTCTGCATCGGACGAAAAGACAGGCAAGGACGGCAAAAAGAAAAAATGAGAACACAGCAGCACGCGCGATGAGGCACGGATGGCGGAATTGTGGCCAATTACAGTCTGCATGATACAAGCAACGAAAGACGGGTGTGGTGTCCCTTTCGATTGTTCCTCCAAGCCCAAAACGGACATTCAGCAAGCGTAACAAACGTCATGCAGGTATACTGCTCGCAGAATAGAAAAAGAAGGAATACGAAGAGTGCGAAACATCAGTATTTCATCGTTGTCGCAATTGCTCAAAAAGCTTAATAATTCCAGCCATCTGCAGTTTGATCTCCCTCTCCTCTTCATATCCTCCTTTTTTTTGTCTCAGCGCTTGCAGCAAGCAAGCAGGCAAGCAGGCAAGCAGATACGCAGATACGCAGACTCGCAGGCAAGCAGGCCAAGCAAAAGAACAAAAACACAACAAAAAAGACACACGCACGCAGACGCCCCTGTCCTGTATCTCCTACATATGCACAACCACTACAGTCTGCTACGTGCGATTCTCCGCCTCCCCTTACCGCGCACCTCATATTCTTTTCTGATCGATATCTGGCGATTGGGACATTTTTAGTCTGCGCTTTTATCCCCCTTGCCCTGTTCCTTCTTTCTATTTTTCTCTTGCTGCGCTTAAAAGAAAGCAAGCGGGAATTCCGTAACAATCCTTGGGCTTTTCTCATGGCTTGCATTTGTCTGTCCGAGGATCCAAACAATCCTTCTTCGGCTTTTCTGGATGGATCCAAACAAAAATAATAAAGCATTTCCGTCTCGGCCATTTTGATCCACCACGATATGAGGTGGTTTTTTCCCTCATGGTTCCACACCGTTTGTAAGTAAAAGCTAGATAAACAGAAAAGTCTCCGAACCATGGCCACAACAATAAATGAATCACCGTAATGAAATAACTGCTGATTACTTCTTGTTCAAAGCGAATTTTATCTACTTTTTGGGCTGTAGATATTATTATTTCCTCAAGTCTAAATATTTTCTCTTCAATATCGTCGTATCATTCGTGTAAATATTAAAGTCTATCCTAGTTAGGAAAGTAGTAACTGATTCCTTTTTTTTCAACGCACTGTTCAGTTTCCCTTTTTTTCCGCCGACCTTCTTTTTTATCAATCACCTTATTTTTTGTGCATTTTTCTTATCTTGCCTGTATTTGGAATGACCAGTAAAACAAAAAAACCAGGCCTTTCCTATGTTCTTATTTCGGACATCTACTTGGCCATTGTATTGTTCGCGATGATATGAATGAAGAATGTCGTATGACAGGCTTTCTATTTTCATCTTCTCTTTTTGTACTCTATTCAGTTGCGGCAAATTCTGCATCTGCTTGTCTGCAGTTAATGTCTCTATAGCATTGTTTATATTTTCTTCGAGCTTTTCTTCTTTTTCTTTTACCTTTTCTTCTCCCTCTTTTGAGCTAGGGCTCCCGCCTCACCATTACTACTTGCTTGTATGCTTGTTTATGGACTAGAGCGCTTCCTGTATTTCAATGCAAACCACAACAATGCTAGTATAAAAAGCATTGACTCGGTTATCAAAATAAATATGAAATTGTTCTATACTACCATCCAACTTTTTTTAGGGGAGGATGGGGTCTTGATAACGTAGAAAATACTGGCAGGGTGGCATGTCCTGTTATCTTGCTCAAATCAATTACTCATCGACAACGTCTGTGCTAAAATAAACAAATAGATAAAGACAAATGTAGATGTAAAGGGGGGAGGGAGGCGGTCACACACACAATCCTTTCCATTCTTTTCAACAGACACACACACAAAAAACCCAAACATCTAGAACAATCTCCTATTGCTTTGTATCTCATGAAGGGAACAAGCGAAGAAAAGAAAAAGGGTGAAAGACATGTTGTGGATGAAACAACCGTCATAATGTCGCTTGGGATACCTTATGATTTCCATTATGCCTGTACACACTTCATCTCCTCCTACTCTTACGCCCTTGTCTGCTTGTCTACTTGTTTGCTTGTCTGCTTGTCTGCTTGCTTGTTCCTGGGGTTCCCTTATTCTAGGGTGGGATGTTACTGCAAATCCCTTCAATCCATCTAAATAGAATCCGCCACTAGCAATAGTAACACCATCGATTCGCAAAATGTCGTCCACTCTGTTCCAACATGGAAAAAGATGTTTGTTGCCTTTGTTATATTTTCTCTTTTATTTGTGAGGTTAAACAATACGCGTAGAATAGTGCTGTGAACACAACCGGAAACATAATGAATAATGGACCCTGGACTCTAGTGCTTGCACGTTGCTGGTTGATTTGGGTTGGGTGTCTTTATCGATTTTCCCACCCGGGTTTACCGGATCCTTTCTGTGGAACATGTGCAATATAAACGATAAGTGTCTTCTTCTGTTATAACCTCCCAACAAGAAAATGGATTTTCTAATTTTAGTTTTTTTTTGCTCAACCCATGCGGGAGCATCCAAACGATTCTATTGGTCGTTGGATGGCCGTTGATAATCCCTTCTATTTTTCCCCCATCCTCCCTAATTTATGTGCTTCTGGATCTTACACGATCGCGTTTGTGTTTTGGGCAAAACTGTTTCTTTCGTATCAGACAACACACCAAAAAGGAATTATTTTATTACGGTGCCAACGGGCAGGCTCTTCGCCTAATGCGAATCCTCTTTCCGCAAAAGCAAATGCAGCAGTGGACGGTCGCCTTGTTTTCCATTGCGTGCTTCAATCCACCCATGTAGATAAAGACATAAAGGAAAAGGGAAAAATGCACAGTACACTTTATTCATTCAGCGACGATGTCTGTTGATTGTTCTGGCCCTTTGTGCACTTGCATGTCAAAAAGAAAAAAGGCACCATTTGTGTATGCAATTGCTAAACACAGAGTGCATGGGAAAGTTGTTTGTACGCTAGGCAAATATCAAATTGTATAATAAATAAGAAATGCGCTTTTTCTGCAATTGCACATATTCTCAATAACATGTACATGCCAGGAGCAAAATAAAAAAGAACAAATGTGCCATTATTACCTTTATTACACTATTTAAACCTGTAAAAAAGAAGGTGGTCTATTTCATTAGTCCATCACGTTTGCACTGGCCTGTGAATAAGGAATGAAAAAAGATGATCTGCCCATATTCTATTGAAGCAGTTTTCCACAAGAAAAGCGAATCTCCTCAAGAGTGCTCCTGCTTTTATTAAGAGATGAAAACAGGGACATGCACAATCAACATGTACTCGCATGTACACATATTTTTCCCTTTTTCTTTCTTTTTCCTTCCATTCATGCTTTACAGAAAAAGGCAGGAAACAAGAGCAAAAAAACATGAAACAAATAATGTGCTTTGAATACTCTCTTCTTATTTTGTATTCATTTACATGTGTTTGCCTGTCGCTGCAAGGAATAAACCAATATCCAGCACTCCCTAAACATGTGTAAATCTGCATGAGAGCATAGGAATGTTGTTGCACGTAAACAATAAGCAGTGAAGAGGCCTGTGCACTCCTATTCCAGAAAACAAGAAATAAATTAAAACACAAGCGGTTCATGGATACATCTTTCCATTTTGAATTCTACTGGTTCAGTCAAAGCACGATAAAGGAGAAAGCAAATAAAAGATGAATTAGATATTACTTGATGCTCGACCCACCTGCATAACGCAGCCGCCATTATTTTCTCACATTTCAAAATAAACTGAGACGACCCTTTTTTTTTTAAAAAATAATGATACCTATTTATTTTATTGTGCGTTTATTAAAGAAAATAATAGGATGAATAAGAAAATCTACCCGCAGATGCAAAATTAAGATTACTATAGAAAAACAGTTGATTCGAGGTCAGCTCATTTTCTTACTCATTTTGATTATAAATCAGATACCGGAAGAAAAATAATAAAATCAAACAGGCAAAAGTCTTAGCGCTTCCTTTTTCCATTATAAAAATTGCAGGCATACACAATGACAACAGTTAATAATTTTACAAAGACAGCGTGCTGACTTTGTCTGTTTGATATCCAAATCCAAATTCATTAGCTGATAAATCCGATTACATCATAAACTCAACACAGATATGCCACGAGGAATTTTAAAGTCCAATTGTTCACTGCCATATGATTTCTTGAATGGATCTTGTTTAAAATAATTGGCAATGAAAAGAGAAGTTAAGAAATTTTGAAAAAAATTCTTGCCAGCAATAGTGATAAACTTGGAGACATGCCTTAAACCAGTTCATGTTGAATTAATCATTATTATTTTCTTCGATTGCTCTAAAGCTTGGAAGTCTGGGCAATCAGATCCTTGGCTTTGCTGTCCAATCCATTGGAGTAGGTGACTGGAGGGTCGCCCAGTTTCATAATATCGGCCATGGCGGCGGTCTTGACAACATGCGAAGAATCCTTAATCTGCATGTCAAAGCAAGTGCTGTACCACTGGCCAGCAGGGTTGGCGTTAAAGTACCAGAACCAGACAAAGTGGTATGTCTTTCCGGGAACCAAGTTCTTGGGAACAACCCAGGAGCCAACACATGTGGTGTTGGGTTCCGAGGGGTTGAAGCAATTCGCGTTTGCCGCGTAATTGAAGGAGCCGGCAACAGCGGCAGTCGACCTTTCGTTGACACTTGTGAATTCCTTGGTCGAATCGGCGTAGTAAAGAATCTTGACGTTTGTTGGTGCAGCATTGTTCAGATGTCCGTTTGCCTCCCACGTAGTGTAAATTGTTTCACCGGGCTGTGCCACGGCCATTGGGAGGTTGGCTGTGTAGGCCGATGGGCTTGATTGCTGCTTTGGGTTGCACATAGGTTGGGACGTTGGTGATCCATCAAAAAGATACGGGTATGAAGTGTTGATATCCGCCGCATTACGGGTTGGATAGCCTCTAGCGTATCCCAGGCATGCCTTGTTAACAGGGTCATACTTTACACAGTCTATCCAACTGTGAGCCAACACAGAGGATGAAAAGGTTGCAAGGGCAACAAGAACAGATGCTGTAGTAGTGACAAAAGCGTATTTCCCAACCATTGCTTAAATACTAAACATACAAGTATAAGAGTACAAAATTGATAAAGAAAATACAATATTATTCGTTGGATTTGTTATTGATGGAAGGAATGATGGAAGGAAAATATGAATAAGATGAATTGGAGCGTGGGTTTTATATGTAAAACATTTTCCAATTTGTTTTCACATATTCACTTTTTATGAACGGTTCGTAGTATCAACTAGTAGTAGTCGTCTTTCAAAGATAAAGTGTAAAATAATTAATTTCTCTAGCTTGCTGTATCACGTCATGTACATGAGACATTATACTTGTCATGAGAGTTAAATAATCAACTCCAAATATCATAAAGTCCAACGATATCTAATTAGTTGGCTAAAAACATGTGAGGAAAAAACGACCACAAGACATGAGAGAGTTAAACTTTAGTGTGCGTGTGTGTATTTTTGTACTAGTTTTATTAATTAATGACTCGTGTAATAGGAAATGGAAAATAGCAAACCCCGTGTTTCGTTGTAGAAAAAAATTGTCAACTTTCTCGTGGTCATATTCCTTAATAAAAACGTTTGCTTTCAATTTCACACTGTAGTAAGAAGTACAAATAATACGAATTAATTAACAATTAGAGTACTTTGTGTGTATGCGTGTGTGTGTAGTCATAATATCTTATTTCCCATTTGTCATGTGGGTATTATGTTTTTAAATTCCCTCAACTTGCAGACATTGCATGCGAAAAATAGCAAGACAGGTAAAGAAACAATGTGTGTGTGTGTACTCTTGAATAATTTCCCTTACCTCTCTTTTTTCACTATTCGACATACATCAATCTCGCGGCAAGGAGAATGGCTGGTGTCTAGCAAAGCATCGACTAATTTCATGCTGCTTTCTACAGGATTGTAAAGAAAGCCACACAAAGAAATGCTAGCACAAAGGCTGGCAGTAGACACAAAGTACAGAAAGAAGCACGCTCCAGGACGGAATTTACACGCTGGCAGGGTTAATAGCAGTTAGTCATGTCATAGAGATTGATAATAGCGAGCCCACCCATCAGCGTTGAGGTCTCCATGGTTGCTATGGCGTTAATGAAGCTACTGCCCAGCGAGTACAGCATAGAATTATGTCTTTTTACGTTCATATGGCCGCCATCTTATTCCAGCAATGAGACAATAAACGAAATAACCACTGGTTTTTTATTTATTTAAAATACACTTTCAAGGTTTGAAAGAGGATAGATAAAGGTTAACTTGCGAACCGCAAAACATTACTGCATATTGTTCTCCTGCTTTGACCTCTCAAAGTCTTCGCGACTAGCAAGCGAAACCTTGGACACCGACGGCGGCGAAACGGCCATTGCGTCCTCCACATCCCACTCAAGCGGATCATGCAGGCCTGTGCCCCAGTTATGGTTACCGTTGCCGCCCTTCTTGATCGGCGCCCGGATATCACACCCGTTGCGCGCTACATGTCTCTCCTTGTTGAGTGCACCTGCTGAAAGTCTTCTACCGTTTGCCATCTTGTCTTGTCTTGTCTTGTCTTGCCCCTTCCCTTTCTCTTACTCTGATAACGATGATAGTGATATAGATAATGGGTAAAGATAGATACGCTTATAATAAAAATAATAATATCGAAATTCTTTCAGTGCTTGGTTTAAAGAAGAGAAGAAGACGACGACAGAGGACAGAAAAATGTCGAATGGCTAGGAAAATGGGCGGGTTTTCCTAGCTCATGCCGTTCTACTCGTGTGCCATGTGACACGAGCCACCTCGAATGATTTTGATGTTCTTGGCCCACTCCCCCAATCCGGGCAGAGTAATAAATTAACTCTTCTTAATCTAATCTTGTGATTGGCATAATCCTGTAAACAAAAATACATTTACTCCAGCCAAGCCCGCTTCCTCTGTCCTTTAGCTTTTGTCGTTTAATTTCAATAGTTTCATTACCACACAGGCAGTTTCTAAGCTAAATGTATTTATTGCCAAAAGTAGCCAACATTCTCTACTTTGCTGTTAAAATTAGAAAAAAAGCTACTGTGGAGCTACTGCCTATATACATATTGTTTTACTTTTTAGCTAGTTCGCTAATTTATTGTTATGCGCTTCACACAGCTCATTTACGTCTTTAAAAAAGTTTTCGCTATAACGATCACTTTCCTTGTTAGTTTTTAGTTCTTTAACATAAATCATATTTCCATTGTTTTCTTCAAATATTCCAACCTCTCCCTTGCCACGGAGAAAGACCTGAAGATTATTTGTCGTGGTAATTATTAATGGTAAATAAAATTCCTTTAAAAAAGGGAGTAAGATTTAGACAGGAAAAACCTGAAATTATGAAAGCAGATTGAATGTTTAAAACAAGCTTACTTTGTATTATAGGGCAAAAAGAGCCGCAGAAAGGTTTCTATATGCTTTCTTCTCACAATTGCTTCCGGTCTTTTGTCATGGTGAAAACAGCTGTGGCTACTTTATCAACAATTTAGCAAAAAAATGCTGCGATTGTCATACAAGACAAGATAATGCCAATACTTGTCCATAGACAAAAACCAATTCTGAACAATTCAAGCGCTGTAGAAAAAGCTTTTATGCAAAAACTTTTTCTTTAGTTCACCTCCAATGTAAACATTCAGAGCACCGCCGCATTGCGTGAACCTTTCTATCCAGGTCACGAGCTGCTTGACTCGGGGTTTCCTTTAATTCTTCTTTTTTGTGCAAAAATTTTTAGTTCAAAAGACCCAAAACCAAAAAAAGGAAACTGATTTACATTTATGACGTGATCGGACAAAATCCGGAATAAAGCGCCAAGTTCGAGTAGGGGAAAAAAGGAGATAAAACCTGCCTTTTTCTTTTTCTTTCGGTTCCAATTTTTAATAATACAAAGGAAAATTGGTAGAAAGAGGTCTGAAGAAATCGTATCTGCATGTTTGGAATATTGTCCAAGGCGATGTACGCGTGGACGGAGTCCATTTAGGATCTACGCGTGGGATGCATCATATACAACAATTTTGTCATAAAGATGTTTCGGAGTCTGTTTGAAAGCACCTCCATAGATTTGTTTTGTTGTTGAAAAGAAAAATAAGCAAAAGAAGAATACTTGCGAGTGGATGTCGAATGGGATTTGCAAAACAACATACGAAACGTGTGGACTTGTATGGCGTTGGCACAAAAAGAAACTAATAATTAGAAAAAAGAGCCGATATCGATGGAGGCAATAAACAGACCATTGAGTCTAGTTGGCGATTAACACGGATAAATAAAAAATACAATGTTGTCGGTTAATGGCAGATTGAAGAAAGTAGAAAAGCTAAATAATATAAATAACGCGGGGTTGCGTAGGAATCGAATACATGAGGTTCTTTTATGCCAATACTGGGTTTTCTTAGTTTCACATTCATAAAGCGTATACTCTTTTATATAACAGTGTGTGGTAGTCAGTAAACATTATTCTTATATTGCTATAAATTCTTTTCGTATTAAATATGAGTGTGAGTTCTTACGGACAGGGGATTGCATACCTTGATATAATTCAAGCAGCAACATTATCAAATACCCTTTCTTATACTCAGGATGCAAAGCCGACCACGGCCAAACGAATCAGCAAGGCATTTGCCAGAGCAGCAGAGGAAGGGCGCCCAACATTTGTAGCTTACATTGTTGCGGGGTATCCGTCTGTTGATCAGACTGTCGACATTCTTCTTGCGCTGGAGAGCGGCGGGGTGGATGTAATAGAGCTTGGGATTCCTTTTACGGACCCGCTTGCAGATGGGCCCACGATTCAGGCGGCGCATGTTACAGCGCTTGAAAATGAGACAGACATTGACACATGCATGGAGATTGTCTCCAACGCGCGCGCACGCGGACTCCAGGCGCCGGTTCTGTTTATGGGGTACTACAACCCAATCATGCAGTACGGAGAAAGCGATCTGGTGAAGAACTGTGCAAAGGCGGGAATCG
>JANBOK010000002.1:0-112515 GCA_027595805.1 Coemansia sp. Benny D160-2 | reverse complement strand
CGCCGGTTCTATGCACGCGACCGAGCACACGTTTGCATCTGTCACATACGCACATACGATGATAAGTCAACCGATGCGTATTTCTCAGGTATGCCTGAGTTTTTCATTTTTATCGGCGTAGATGGTGGCCATCATCGGGTTAATCCATTGACAGTCAGCTGAAATGACAGCTGCGATAATGGTCAAAGTAGCAGGCATCCTTAGTTGTGGTGTCAAGACAACTATTTTTTCAGCAACAGTACAAGACAAATATTAAGGACGACCTAGCAGCATTCCTTTTAAATGCATGGGTCGCCCTCTATCATCTTCCTTTTATCCATTTATCCCCATCTATTTAATATACTTTTCTATTTCCCAACAGATGTAAATTAACGAACATATACAGCAATTTACTATTATTATCATTACTTATTAACGCAGAAATCAGCACAAATAATCATTTTTTAGAAAATGGCTGATGTAAAGTCATCCAATAAACCGGAACCAAAGCGCCAAACAAAAGCGTCGGTGCCAATGAAGAAAACAATGGCCGCGGAGCGTCGACACAGCAATCGACTTGCCTCCAAGAAGCGCGATAACGCCACAGATGTTCGGGCGCATACTCCAATCGCAGATGATGCCGATAACCTAAAGAGCGGCAACAAGGATGTTTTGCAATTCTTTACAGCAAAGATGGACATGATTCTAGAGGGGATATCAAGACTTGGCATTGACAGTACGAGCGGAGACTTGAGCAAAGTCGCAATAACTCAGTGCAATAAGAACAATGGTATTGGCAATACAAGCGTTAGCTCGTCTTACGGTTCTGACAAGACAGTCGCATTTGTTCCATTGGCTGCGGACAATGAAAGCAGCATCTGTGAGCAGCTGTTTAGACCAGTCAAGGATGTACCCAAGCCGGCTGATCTTCGAAAGGCCTTGCTAAACGAGCCGGTGGTAAAAATCCCGATTCACCAGTATGTGTTTGATAGGCTGAAGGAAGATGTTCCCGTATCTGAGCTTGAAAGCTACTTTTGCATTGTCGAGAATGTTGGGAATATTGCACCACAGCTTACCCCGCGTGTTGAAACAGCGCTACTTGTGAATAACGTTGATATTGGCACAGAGTCAATGCAGCAACATGTTTTGGACGCATTTCTCATGGGTGTTATTGGCACAGCACAGGAGTACTTGGGAATGGACGTAATGATTGACCGCAACGCAGCGGAACCATCAATGACCTTGCCTCAAAGTCGTCCAGACTACCTGCTGCTATTCAACGGTCTGCTCGTTTTCAAAGGGGAGGAGAAGAAGGGTGGAAACGTTCGCCAGATTGCACTGGAACTGACAGACAAGATGGCGGATAATGCTGTTGGAAGAACGGGCAAGCTAGAGTATTTGCTTTGCTATGCCACAGCAGGCTCGCGTGTTCTATTTGAGTGCATCTACGAGGAAAATAAGATGGTTGAATGCGCTGACATTATCAATCTGAAGAAGGTTTCCGATCGCGTAACCATGCTGATTATTCTGATCAATGTTGTACGCATAGCTCACTCGCTGTATTTGGCCAGAAGAATAGAGGTTTGACATACACTTTGCTTTTAATAGTACTTGGTCTAAACTGTGCGTTTTCATGCTTGTTATAGTTTAGTATAAGCAATCTTTGCTATTTGGATATACAGTTATTAATATAGTCTTCTTTAATCGTCATTGCGACTGTAGATGTGTATACATAGCATTTCTATTAATAATAAACAATAATTAGCAACCAGACACTCAATATCCAAGCGTCTATACGCTTTTGAAGAGTGCTTTTGAGTATGACAGCCGATTGATCACAGCCATAATAAAGGCCGCAGCCCAGAGTGCGCCAATGTACAGGCTCATGCTTAGAAAATTCGAATCGTGGCCTGGGCCGTGTAGTAATGCGCCAGCAACAGGGTTTCCAAGCCAGGCGCCGATAGCAGAGGTAGTGTAAAATATACCAGTTGTGCTTGCCAGCATGCTTACACCAAATAGCTTTCCAGCCGCCAGAGGCGCTAGCGTCCAGTATCCACCTGACGGAAACCCGTAAAAAATGCCCATGACAATGGCAACGCCTGTACCTGTAGTGAGTGGCCAGATAAGCAAGCACGATATACTGGATACAATCAGCGTGATCATAAGAGAGTTGAGCACGCCGATATAGTCTGCTGCAAACCCAGTCACCACACGGCCTATCGAAGACGAAACATTGGCAACAGCAATGATGACCGATGCGGTTTGCGACGATATTCCCTTGGAAACCCAGAACTGAGGTAGATACATGAACGGGACAATGTATGCGGCGGTCACAAAAAACACCATTAGCGCCTGCACCACAAAGCGCCTATTGTAAAACGCGCCCCAGTTAAAGTTTTTAAGAGTTCTTGTCTTATCTTGAACCGGAACACGGACAAAATAACATGCTATCAAGCCCAGCACTAGTATATAGAAGGCAGAGATCCGCATACTCCACGGGACGCCTACATGGCTGACCAAATACTCGGTTAGCGGAGCAATAACCAGACCTCCCACTCCAACACCAGCAACAGTGATGCCGGTAGCAAGCCCCCGCCTTGTTGTGAACCACCGCGCGGGCGCAGTCGATGTTGGGCTGTAGACCAGCCCGCCACCCAGGCCATAAACAATACCCTCTGTAAGGCACACCTGCCACGGCTGTTTGCAGAATGAGCCCAAGAGCTGGCCTAGGAACATCAGCAGAACGCCAATCACGCATAGCTTGCGGTAAGACCAAACCTCAGCCATCCATCCAGCTAACATGCCCCATATGTAAATTCCAAAGAACATGAGCGTGCCAACGTAACCAAGCGTTTTGATTCCGCTTTCGTCGCCAGCATACACGTTAGCGGCCAGGTACTCCTGCTGTACACCCCATGCATGGATGGTGCCGCAGGAGAGAGCCTGTATAACAAAGCACCCTGCGATAACGGCATAACGGGTGTATCGGGGAAACTCCTTTGCTGGGTCAACTGTGTCAGACATGTCATTCTCGATGTCAACAACCGTGGCGGCGTCCTTTGCAAGCATTCTATCGGCGTATTCGTCGTCACTCTGTGTATTACTACTGTTGGTAGTCATGGCTATCTATGGAGAGAAAAAATAAAGTATGCAATTGCGCAGACAATCTAAGGCAAACCAGCTTGACAGATGAAAAACAACAGTGTCTGGCAGATGGTCTGAGCGCACGAGGATACCCTTCTGTTCTCCTTTTATACATTTGCCGTTTTCTTCAAGGAAGGCAAGGAGAAATATAAGGAAGTGAGCTCTCTATGGCAATGTATGCAAAAGGAGCTAGGCATAGAAAGTTAAAGGGTGTAATTAATTCTCTATATTAGTCATCCCTTGCCGACCGGATAGCGCACTATTAGACATCGGCATATCTGGTCGGTCAAACAAAAGTCCGAGGAAAACCCCTTTTGCAGAATTACCGTTTTCCGTTCATCTGTTGACCAATTTGCGGGCACAGGTCTCAAATATCCCGAAAAGGCAACGAGTGATGAGCATGGGTGCAGAAATGTTTGCAGGGGCAAACGCAGACAAAAAGCTTTTGGCTGGCGCAATAGATACCAGCTCTTGCAGAAAAAAGTGACATGCTGCAAGATAACAAAATGCATTGAGATGATGACTCGTCATTTCTATGAATCTTTACTTTCACTTAATAATGCAGACACAGAAAAACACTAGTTTCAAACCAAAAGTGCGCTAAAAAGCAAAAAAATCTAAAAGCTTCAATGCTATAACCTCCTTGTTGTGGCAGTACCTGAGAGACTCAACAAAAAAGGGATAAATACTAGATGACCGGACATTCTGCTTCGTCCGGATGGAATATCCACCTAAGCTGCTCAGAATCACGGCCAGGATCACACTTGCGCTCATGTCTCTTGATGTTTCCAATCATGCGCATCTCGTCAGAGGTAAGAGTCGCGGTTTTTAGGTTCTGCTTGAGACGGATTGGGTTGCTTGACTTTGGGATAACCGCAATGCCGCGGGCAAGTGCCCAAGAGAGCGCGACCTGCGCAGGCGTACACACATGAGCATCCGCAATGCGCTTGATCAGCTCATCATCCATGACGTTTATCTTGACTCCGCCCAGAGGACAGTAGGCAGTGACAACAATGTCATTCTTCGTGCAGAAGTCGACAAGCTCTTGACCCTGGCAGTATGGATGGACTTCTATCTGGTTTGTTGCTGGAAGGATGCGGCACTGGGGAAGCATCTTTTCCAAAATGGTCTTGTTAAAGTTGCTGACGCCAATTGTGCGGACCTTGCCCTTGTCAACCAAGGCCTCCATCGCCCTCCATGTGTCCATAATTGGCACATTCTCAATATCCTTATCCTCAAAGTCTTCAGCAATGCCGACCTTGGGATCCAGTGCAAAGGGCCAGTGCATTAGAAGCATGTCGAGGTAGTCAAGCTGTAGCTCATCAAGGATAGTGTCCAATGCACCCTCTACAAGCTCTGGTCTGTGGCTGTTCTCAAAGATTTTGGACACAATAAAGAGCTCCTCGCGTGGAACCTGAATCTCCTTTAATGCCTTTCCAATATCGCGCTGGTTTGCATAGTATGGAGCACAGTCGATGTGTCGGTATCCCAGCTCAATAGCAGTCTTAATGGTCTGTACCAGAGTACCGTTGTCGTTTCCCTTCCAGGTGCCCAGTCCAATCTCAGGCATAAAGGTGCCATTGTTTAGCTTGAGGCTCTTGACAGTCATTGTTGCTGTATTCTGTGGACACGTAATATAATAGAAAAGCAAATATATAGGAAAAGCAATGATGCTGGATGTCTGAGAGTAGAAAGGGAAAAGAAGAGAGAAAAGAAAATGAGAAAACTGTATTATTAATATCCCAGTTTGCTTCAGCTTTTCTTTCATCGAGTGTTGTCCATGCTCGTAACTAAACCACCAATTCCTGCTCCTTTTGTCGTATCTGTGCATATATGATAGAGACAACGTCATGCTTACCGCCTTGCGCGTTTCCAGTGTACGCCATTTCGCTGTGGTTGGTGAAAACGATCTCTCGGGCTTTGCCACATCTAGCAAGATCAGCATTGGCTGATTTGCCAGCATGGCACTATATTGGAAGCACCAGGTCTTCTCTATTGCTGGAACTGCAATGAAGGATGATGCGGCAACATGGTTTGGGATTCAATAGCGGGCCGACGGTTCAGTTTCGTAAAATAGATCTCGTCACACTTGGTCTTTTCCACAAGATCGGCGGCAGCTCTTTTAACTTCCACGTTGTGTTCTGGGAACTTTTCCGTGTGGGCGCAGCCATCCAACAGAGCACATACAAATCCAAATCCAAAACAGTCTGTGGTAAATGTGGAAATAAATTGACTAACCGATATTAAATCATCGCTCTTTTTCTCTCTATCTTCCCTTTCCTTATTTCCTCCATAAAAGGGAAACACAATCAACCTTTGTGCCTTTCCTTCCAAAAGAGAGACACTGAGGAATTTCCCACACTTTTCATTCACACTTTTCTTCTTTCTCATTTAGACACCCAAGGAGCCTGGTAGCTAAAATCCGAGATTCAAATGGTAGCCCTCAACGTCCTTGTTTACTGTGGGCCGGGAATTGGTCTCAACGCATATGCGTATCTGGTGCGGACGCTGAGGCAGTTCCTGGGACATCGATATGCCATCATACCGGTCGACCCAGAAACCCTGCGCAGGGAGCCTTGGGAGTCAAAGGCAGCCATGCTTGTTGTCCCAGGCGGTCGAGATATGCCGTACGTGATGGCGATGAATGGCGAGATCAACAAAAGGATCAAAGAGTGGGTTTACCGCGGCGGAAGGTATCTGGGGTTCTGTGCAGGCGGATACTACGGAAGCGAGCACTGCGAGTTTGAGCCGGGGACGCCTATAGAAGTTGTTGGCGATCGCGAGCTTGCATTCTTCAAGGGAACGTGTATAGGCTGTGCCTATCCCGGATACAACTACAAGACGGAGGACGGTGCACGCGCGGCAGAGGCGATTGTAGACAGAGATGCGTTTAAGCTTCCAGCCGCCTTTTGGAAGCGGGATCCGACAAACGTGCGCATCTACTACAATGGCGGCGGCTACTTTTTGACCGACGAATTTTTGGGGCGACACCCAGCAAAGGACAACGCGGTGGTACTTGTGCGCTACTCCTCAGACGTCTCTGACCCGAGGGATCGGTCCAAGCTGGTTAGCGGTGCACCCGCTGTCATTAGCTGCAGATCCGGCAGGGGTGTTGCTGTGTTGTCTGGTCTGCATCCCGAGTATGCGTGGGACTTTCTGGCACCGTCCAGCTACACCCAGCCGTACAACAAGCATATGGTGTCTCTCCTCCGCAGCCATGACGCCTACCGCAGACGCTTGCTGGGCGCTATGCTAGCACATATGCAGCTGGATGTCGACAAAGAAGCCCTTGTTGACCATACCAGCACAGAGTACTCGATCCGTATGCCCGCAAAGACGCCCACATTCATTGTGTCTGCTCGCGTATCCAGCGTTGCGGCTGCCGCAACCACAATGTATTCATTGAGGAATGCCGCGTCCGCGCGTGGTCAGAACGATGCCGCTGGGATAATTGACATGGTTCTTCACGACATTGCCGACGACATTCATATTATAAGCGCCGCTTCAGAAGATGGCCAGCGCAGAGTCCCCCATGCTTACCAGGACGCGGTGCTTCTAGCGTCGGCGCTCGATCCGGCCCTAAAATACAGCCTATCTGGATTGGAGGATATGCAGCCTGAACAGGATGCAATCAAGGACCAGTCAATGCTTGTTCTCTGCACACAGGACTCGCTGCCAGGTACCAAGGAGACGCCGAGATTTGACATGAAGCTTGCGATCAAGCACATGCAAGAAAACAAGGCACACACCGTAGGTTCCTGGCTAATGTACTCTGACACGACGAACTCTACGCAGACATTCTTGGAGAAGAACACGGCCCTGCAGGCACTGCTTCCCAACGGAACGGTCAATGTGGCAACCATCCAGCTTGCAGGGCGGGGACGGGGGCGCAATGCCTGGGTGTCTCCTGTTGGCTGTCTGCAGTTCACTATGCTTCTGAGACACCCCAGTCTGAAGCAGGCGCCCGTGGTGATGATGCAGTATCTGATGTCTGTTTCTGTAGTAGAGGCAGTAAAGGCACAAAGGGGATATGGAGACATTCCGCTGCGTCTGAAATGGCCAAATGATGTGTACGCTCTGCACACCCCGGTGGGAGACAGCTCCGACAGCTCCGAGAGCACGGATCCCAGCTACGCAAAGATTGGCGGCATTCTGGTTAGCTCCTCATTCAAGGCCGGCGAGTTCACGTTGCTCTTTGGCTGTGGGATCAACGTTGCCAATCCGCTGCCTACAACATCCATCAACAAGCTTATCCACGAGTACAACATCAGCCATGGAACCAGCCTTCCGGCAATGTCGATGGAGAAGGTGCTGGCTCTTGTCACTGCAAAATTCGAAGAGCTCTACCGCAAATTCCTTGTCGATGGGTTTGAGCCTCTTCTCCAGCTGTACTATAAAAACTGGCTGCACACCGACCAACATGTCACGCTTGCCGATCAGAACTACGAGAAAGCAAGGGTTGTTGGACTGTGTCCGACGTCCGGACTGCTTAAAGTCAAAAGCATTGCCAACCCAGCCACAGTCTATGAGCTTCAGCCCGACGGCAATTCATTTGATATGCTACAGGGGCTGATAAGCCGCAAGGCAAATGCCTAGCTGGAACAGGTACTGTATTTACTGCCGATAAAACAACAGCAAGGCAGTTCTGATGTTCTCTGGCTCTTCATCCATGCCGAAGAAGCACGAAACGGGGGAGGCTCTCTTTCTTTCTCCTTGCACTTTCCTTATACACATTCTGCTTATCTGCTGTGTTACTCTCACGTTTCCTTTTGTTTTCCAAAGTGTCATTTAGAAGGTAGCATTTTTCATTCTGTCGCTGGAAGAGGGCATTTCATAAATTGAGCACTTTTGTCGGCTGCAGAAATGGCTGGTCTTTTCAGCAAAGGGGTGTCTGCCCTGGTATTCGCCGTGTTTGCGTTCTATATGCTTCGTATCTCCCTGGTGGTATTGAAACTATTCTACCCGACTATGCAAATACCGATAATAATGTCTGCAGGCCACACAGTGCCCGCCAAAATAACGCATGAGCTTGCTTGGCAAGAGCCATTTGAATATGAAGCACGCATGTATGTGACTACTACAGACAACCTGGAAATCACACCTGGTTTCTTCAACACCTCTGCGCTTGTCTGGCAGTCGGGGCCGCAGAGCATCTCCCAACGACGCCTCCGGCTGGAGAAGCACTTGAACATTTCGATCCCCGATAGTATGCTTACCGAAAACAGAACCAACCTCTATGCAATGCTGTTTGTCCAGCAAGCAGGGCAATCCCGGTCTCATCCAGATACGAGCGATCCCTATCTCGCATTTGCGTATGCGTCGCTTACGAAGAACCGTCAGCGCGTGGTTGATAAGAAACATTCATTGCTAGCTGGAAAGGGCAATGGTGACGCTGGCTCTGCCGAAGGATCAGAAGATGGCGGCCTTGAGGAAGATGTCTGGGTTCCCCATGCAAAGAGCCGGGTGCATTGGGAGATTGTTCTTGACGACGTGAAGTTCCCTGGATGGACTATCCCGCGGGACATACTGCCTTATTTCAGAGTCACTACAAATACCACTCACGGTAAACAGCCCTACACACCAATGCTCTGGGAAAACCAGCTTGCAGCACGTAGAGACCATTGGAGGCCGCTCACAAGCAAAAACGCGATTTCCAAAGACAGCCCGATGGAGGTGAAGACGGTCGGGGTCGATATCAGTTTCAGCGCAGTGTCCATAGGATGGTTCCGCCTCTGCAATCTCGCTTTCCAGGGGACCAGCGAGCTGTCTTCTCCGCGGGCGCTCATACGGTACAGTGAATCTGATGTTGATAATCTGAGGGAGATGGTGTACGAGGTGAATCCAACCATGCTTGGCATCACAGCCGTCGCCATGGCCTTCCACTTGTTGTTTTCGTTTCTGGCATACAAAGAGGACATGGTGTTCTGGTCCGGCAAGAACAGCACGAATATGCAAGGCATCTCACGATCGTCGCTTCTCATGGGGGTAGCAAGCTCGTGGATCAGCTTCCTTTATATGTGGGACCGCAGGCACGAAACAAACATCGTGGTCCTCTTGGGTGCCCTGGTGGGCGCTCTTGTTGAGGGGTGGAAGGCCACCAAGGTAATACGCATTGCTGATCTGCTGCCGTTTGGTCGCAAGCAGCCGTCGGAGCGTGGTTCTGGAAAGGAAGTTGTGCCCACGAGAGAGATGGGGTTGAAGGAAAGGGTCCAACACGAAGTTGACCAGCAGACGATGTGGTACATGCTACACGTATGCATTCCAGCCATGGTTGTATATGTGGCATTCTCGCTGGTCTACCAGCACCACGAATCGTATGTTAGCTGGTTCCTAAACACCAGCCTAATTGCCGTATACTTGCTTGAGTTTGTCTACATGTGGCCGCAGCTCCTTATCAACCATAGGCTCAAGACCGTGGACATGCTTCCGCTCGCATCCTTTCTCTACCATTTCTTGACAACGTTTATCGACGATCTGTACGCGTTTGTGGTTCCCATGCCGCTTCTCGAGCGCATAGGGACACTACGCGATGACATAGTCTTCTTTGTCCTCTGCTACCAGTGGTACAAGTTTCCTCGACGCACAAGTGCTGATGTTGAGGATGCTGCTGCTGCTGCTGCCTCCTCCTCTTCGGACACACACGATACCAAGCGCAAGGCCCAATCCGCGGAAAAGAGCAAAAAGGCAGAAAAGCAAAAGGTAGCGGCAAAATCAGGCCAACACAAGATCTAATCGCCAATTTGTGCAGATCGACACGCCCAACGCGTTGTTTTGGTGTCCGGATATGCATGCCTTTTTCTGACGCGAAAAATCCTCCCTTTTTGGTCCATCCTCTTTTTTTTGCTTGCTTGCCAGGTCTGGCGGGGTTGCGTTTGAGGGGAAGGGGAGGGCTGTTCTTTTCTTGCTCCCTCTCTTTTTTCTTCGCTCCCTCCACACATCTTTCATTCTCTGGATCGCGCTGGCATACATTCTTTTGTAAACAAATAAACATACGCTCTGGTGTGCACTCCTGTCGTCTTTGTTCCACTTCAGCTTTCATCTTGGATAACTGAGGGTTTAGCTTGTAGTCTTCTTTTCTATCCTGACAACCGTAGTTTGCGTTTCTGCCTTTGTTATTGTTATCTCTTAAACCTGTCCCACTAGCCATCCCCGGCTCTCAACACCATGCCCGTTACACGGCTCTCGCCCACATCCGTAGGAAGGAAGACACTTTCCGAGGTCTCTACCAACATACAGCAGACGTCATCAAGCCCATTAAAGCAGACCACATCCACAACAACGCTAAAGTCGACATTCCCAGTCACCAAGCACAGCAGCCAAGTCGATGTATCCAAGAGGAGCACAAAGACGAAGAAGACGCCTTCTCCGTTTATAGCCGTAAAAACCGCGCTGCATCGGTCAACGGCAGCACCGCAGATTGTCGGACGCGAAGCGGAGCAGAACACTATTCGAAAGTTTCTTAGCACCACTGTGGAGAAGGGGTGCGGTGGCAGCATGTATGTGTCGGGGAATCCGGGCACAGGGAAAACAGCGTGCTTGCAAGCCATCATAAAGCAGTCGTCAGCAGGCTTTGCGTCAGTCCTGGTCAACTGCGTGCCCCTGACGCGTCCTGGACAGGTGTACTCTGCCATCCTTAATGCCCTGGACAAGCCGGCAGAAAGCGCAGATAGCTCTCTGCAGGAGCTACAGGACCTGGTTCTCACCAGCAAGAACGCCTTTCTTGTTATTCTTGATGAGGTTGACAGTCTGCTTGGAAGCCGGCAGGAGGTGCTCTACCGACTGTTTGAGCTTGCAGCGCACACTGACTCGCGCCTTGCGTTGGTAGGCATCGCAAACGCGCTGGACCTCACAGACCGCTTTCTGCCTCGCCTGCAGGCGCGTAGCTGCGAGCCAGTTCTGCTAAACTTTAACCCCTACCAAGTCAAGGACATTGTGGCTATACTCCAGAGCCGCCTGGATTCGGTGGCAACAAAGGGCGCAGACCCTATTATACAGAAAGCGGCTCTGGAGCTGTGTGCCCGCAAGGTGGCGGCAACCTCCGGCGACCTGCGCAAGGCGCTCGATGTCTGCCGCCAGGCGATGGAGTCGGCCGAGGCGGAGTCAAAGCGCAGGGCCAAGAGCGTGGACAAGGAGAACGCGGCTGCTGCAGCTGCCGCCGACGCAGCGCAGACGCAAAAGCCAGCGTCGCTCAAGGTCACTATTATGCACATTGCCAAGGTTCTAACCAGCCTGAACGGGTCGCCCATTGCGCAAAAGCTCGAGGCACTCAACTTCCAGCAGAAGCTGGTGCTCTGTGCATACACGTCGCTGGCCAGAACAGACGCTCCGACGCCGCACAAAAGACCGGCTGCAGCAAGCAACGTCATTGCCGTGGCTAGCCTGTACAGCGAGTATGTGTCCATCTGCAGCCGCCTGAGCATGCTGGCGCCTGTTACGCGCACCGAGTTCCTTGACCTGGTGTCGATGATGGAGACGCAGGGCGTTGTGTCAGTCGAGGCAAGCAAGGCTGGTCGTCGGTGCGGGGCCGGCCGCCGCATTGCCGCCACTGCTGGTGCTGCCGATGACCGGGCTGTGCGTCTCGCCGTCGACGATGTCGATGTCCGTCGTGCGCTGGAGAAAACGCAGGCGCTTGCTCCGCTTCTTTAGTCTGCTTTTGATTCTACCATTGTCTGGCAAAGTAAAGAAACCCAACTGCAGTTCCAACCATGTTTGTGCGCTACATATAAATACACCAAAGACAGCGACGCTGCTTGGCATAAAATTGACGAATATAGTCAACATGGCTAATAAAAAACGCCCAGAAAAACACTACTACTACTACTACTACTTGAAGTCGCTGAAGAACTGCGACTGCTGGTGCTTGGGGAGCACGTATCCGGAGTCGTCGAATGCAACGCCCTCCTTCTCGAGCTTTGCTTTCTTCCAGAAGATCTTGCTCTTTGTGTCGCCGCTGAATCCCCCGATGTAGCAGTCCGACGTCAGCACTCGATGGCAGGGAATCGGCAGGGGCGCAAAGGGGTTCTTTGAAAGAGCGTTGCCCACAGCGCGCGGACCCGAGCCTAGGTGGTCGGCAATGGCCTTGTAGGTGGAGAAGCAGCCGACCGGGATCTGGCGACACGCGTCGTACACGCGGTACTGGAACTCGGTGACTGGGCGTCCTATCTTGGCGGACAGATGGGTTTTTCTGGCGCTTTCGGTTTCCGGGTACTCCATGACCGTGTGGACATCATCGTCAATTACATCAGGCACCACTGCCGCAGCAAAGAGCCTTGTGTGTGCAGCGCTGCGTGTCTTGGCCGCAAAGAACTTGCTTGTGTTTCCGGTGGCTGCAACAGCGGACGACATTGTTAGGACTGAACAAAACAAACGCAAATCAAAAGGCGGGGAGTGTGTTTCTGAGAGAACGGATGTGTTTGAAAAGAGCAGAGAGGAGAGAGCAGAGCGAGGGGGTTCCCTTCCTGTAAAAACGAGCGGCTGGAGAAAATGCGCAGCAGAATATTGCACAAGGAATAAACAATAGAGAAGGTTGGCTGTTGATACAGCCAAGATTGCAGGCAAGGGATTATCGGTGATGAAAATAAATCTGTCCTTGTGGAGAAGAAGATTAAGCGTCAGATCAGCACAGAGCACACAACAAAAAGAATGATACCAGAAACAAAGGACCCGACAACTTGGAGTGCTTTTCTATTGAATAGCGAACACGGCTGAGCTGGTAGCAAGCAAGGAAGGGAGAGTTCTAAACAACAACAGCAACAACAGCAACAACATTGTCCATGTCAATAAACATTGGACTTTCTTTTTTTCCCCTTTTGCCAGGCAAGCATCATCTCCTTTATTTTATTTCACCACTAGCTCGCAATAATAATAGCAGTTGTCTCTGGCAAACCACGCTTACTTTTCTTCATATTCGGGTACTTTCTTTCGCTTGGTTTATTTCCTGCTTTTACCACGCTTTCTCTTGCAGCTGGTTCCCACAGACCCTGCGAGAAGCCTGTGCCCGGTTTGACAGCGCATAAGCGCGTGGCACAGGATATTCAAACAGCATGCCTCTTACGCGCCTAAAAGCACAAAAACTCGACCAGCCTTTCTTTCCCCCTTTTTATTTTCTTTCCTTTTTTTCTTGCACACTAACGCGCCTCTCTTATTTCCGAATTCCCCTCCTTTCACATAATTTCTCTCTCTCTTATAACAAAATCCATTGGAGCAATTGCGCAGCACAGCGAAGCCAATTCCTTGAACAGAACGCGCTGGCTGTTTACCCTCTCCTCTCTCTTTCTCTCCAAAGGCTGTTAATTTTTGCTAGCGTCTATATTCATATTGTCCACCAACACCTTATTGTATCGGAAACAACGGACAAAGGGAGCGCCTGCTGCAAAGGGGAGCCGTGGCTATTTGCATTCCAAAACAGACAATGGATCTATCCGGCCGGCCACAGGCGGATATGAGCGAGCGAACGTGGCAGGCGTCGGTTTCGCTGCGGCCTGGATCGTGCACCATTGTCGATTGGCTCACCACAGCCGAGGCTGATGACACGGCTAATGCGGATAACGATCATGCAGAGAACAACTCTGACGAGCGTTCGGATAGCGAGGGTTCGTCTGATGAAGGAGGCGGCTATGCCAGCAACTCCAACGCCGTGCCGCCTGCAATAGCGAATGATCCATTTTTCGCTCGGCTGCTGAAGAACGCCGAGCTTTATGACTCGAATTCAAAAAAGACAA
This sequence comes from Coemansia sp. Benny D160-2, assembly GCA_027595805.1. Classification (NCBI taxonomy): domain Eukaryota; kingdom Fungi; phylum Kickxellomycota; class Kickxellomycetes; order Kickxellales; family Kickxellaceae; genus Coemansia; species Coemansia sp. Benny D160-2. Next base: position 98,671 of record JANBOK010000002.1, on the reverse strand, counting down.
ACAATAAGAAGCGCGCAAGCAGACGTGCTGCAAAGGACACTGCTGAGGACGATTACGACCTGGAAGACCCGTTTATTGACGACAGCGAAATCACGTTTATGGACAGCCACAGTCTGTCGAAGAAGCAACGCAAGAAGCGGCGGAAGAGGAATGACGGAAACAACACAGAAAACGAAGGTCAAGGTGGTCCAGAGACTGCGGCAACGGATACAGAAGATGCAAAAGGAAAGGGCGATTTGGGGGCCCAGGCTCCTGACGCCGATGCCGCAAAGACCGGCTCAGGTATTGCTCGTGGGGGCGGCAAAACAGAGTCTGGCACAGGATTGCTTGAGGATCTGGACAAGTATGAAGAGGACGACTTTTTTGTTTATTACGGCCCGCTTAACGAACTTGAGAGTGCAAACGAGGACGAGGAATTTGAGAAAACAGACAAAAAGCCGCGATCTCGCAAACAGCCCGAGAAGAAGCAGCCGGCAAAAGACCCCGCACCTACTAAAAGAAAGGCCAATGGAGCCGCCCCATCCAAGGGCGTCGTCGAATCTTCAGAGTCTGCATCGCTGAAGAAAAAGGCAGATGGAAAGTCCCAACACAGACGGAGCAACAGCGAGTCTGGAGCTGCAGCGAAAACGGCGCAAATACCAACGAATGGCCGAAAGTCGGGTGCTCGCACAAGCCGAAAGCTGGAATCCAGCAAGGCAAAGAGCATGATTGAGCATCCTGCTGTTGCAGCGGTGGTTTCGGCTGGTGCTGACAGCGCTTCTGGCACAGAGGACGATGCCAGGCCAAAGCGCCCGCCTATACCAGAACACGACAGACCAGGCGCAACTTTTTCGAACAGCGGGGAAGGAGACAAGGTTGGGAACTTGGATATGAGCTTGGTCGAGCAAGACGACGAGACCGGAAGGGATCATTTCAGAAAAGGAGAAACGCCTTCAGCATCAAGTGCTGTTGCATCATCGACAACCATCACCTCTGAGGACGCTATGGCTATTAACGAGGCAAGAGAACCAACACAAGAAATTGAGGCTGCTTTGGAGGAGCTGGCTCAGGCAACAAAGAGCGAGGCGTTTGAAAACCGACAGCGATTTCCATCAACTCTGAAGCCGTCTCTTCGCCAGGTATGCGAGCTTTCCATGGCCCGTGCGCTAGAGTATGACCGACTGGTTTTATCTCTGCGCACGCCAGAGCACAAGATATTTGCATGGTCCACGCCTATGGATGTTGTTGGGTTCACCACCGGAATATACCATCGCATGGCTGGGATCCTTCCATACAACCGTGCTACTGTGCGCAAGATCGTGAGCAAGCTTCTTGGGCACGATCTGCTGACGTGGAAGGAGAGGCAGTTGAAGCAGATTGAGGACGGGCTGAAGGCGCGCATAGACGAGCAGATAGAGCGCGGAATGGGGTGGATTCCAGTTGGTGCCCGCACTGGCACGAAGGAAAGCGAGGATGGAGCGTCAGGCGGAGCGCAGGTGCGGTGGCACTGGACTACAATCAGCAAGCACATTCTGTACCAGTACATTCTTCTGTCGCTTAACATGAACGAGCTGCGCAACCATCTGGACCAGGGAGCAGGAAAGGACGGCGCATATCGTGAGCAGCAGGCGCGAAAGGACGCATATGCCCACTTAGTCAACCTGTGGCCGGGATCAACCATGGTTACTTACGAGATTAGCCGTGCTTACAGCAGCCGAAAGTCGCTTGTGGAGAAGCAGACCAAGAAACCTGAGGTCCCTACCGGACCGACAAAGAACGAGACGTCGCCGGCTGCTGCTCAGCGCGCACAGTCCCATTCAACGCTAGAAGCCACGCCTGTGCCGCCAGCACAGCCAGAGTTTGCTGCCGACACAGAGCCAAGCACGCAGCCGTTGCATTCTCCTGATTTCGCGACGGCAAACGCGCCAGCGCAGTCGGTGCATAGCACATCTGCGTCGTCCCGCTACGACAGCGGCTTTGCGCCATCGGGTCCCAGCATGTCACCGTACCCGCAGAGCGCCATGCACTCGCCTCATCATCATCAGCAGCAACAGCATCCGCAGGTGGCATCTCCGACTCGGGCCGACTACAGGCACACAAAGCAGGCTTACAGCAACCTCAGCCAGCAGCCAACATCACCTGCGCAAGCATACGATGGCAGTGCACCTGCAATGCCAATGCACCACCAGTCTTCGCCGTTCAACAGCAGCGCAGCCGTCTTTGATCGTCAGCAGCAGAGTCCATTTGCAGAGGCTGGAGCGTATGCGCAGACATCTCCGTACTATGGTGGAAGCGCCCAATCGATGGCACAGCAGCATGGAGACCGGCCGCAGCAGTTTGGGCAGCAGCACGTGGACGCCAGCGGCAACGGTAATGGCACCAACGAGGACGAGTATGCCAGCCCCGGGTCCAGCAGGTACAGCATGAGCGTACATAATCTGACATCGCCGTAAATTATTACATTGTAACCACACAATTGGTCTCTTTTCATTCTTACGACAGCCAACCTTGGCCCTGATTTTTGGTCTCGTTTTCTATGCAAAAAACACACACAACTCGGTTCATTTAATGGCATTCTCATTGCTGGAAAACACCAATACTTTTGAATATGCGACAGAACTTGTATATCTATCCCTACACCAGGCCGGCAGCCGTGCTGAAGGCTTTCAGCTGGATCCGGAAAAGTATCTACGGCCATAGTCGGATCTGAGCGCAGGCTTGTTCATCAGAGGAAGCAGACCAAAGGCGCGCGCGCGCTTGATGGCCTTTGCAACACGGCGCTGGGACTTTGCGGTGAGCGAGGTGGCTTTCCTCGGCTTGATTTTGCCCATATCGGTGATAAAATGCGCCAGCATCGACGCGTTCTTGTAGTGCCTCAGCGGATTAGTGCCAAGAGCGAGGAACGGGTCCTTTTTGGTCGGCTGGTCGTCCAGCTTTCTGGGGTAGTTCGTCTGCTTCTCTTCGTTCAACTCGCCCGGGTGGTAGACGGTGTTTATCCGGACCCTTTTCTGGTAGTTTCGGCTATCGAGGGTCATGTGCGGCGTTTTTGCAATCGACTGGGCCATGCTGTCCACTTGCTCGGTGAGGCTTTCGGCCCCCAAGGACCGCGACGAGGATCCCTCCTTTCTTTCGTTCGATGTGCTGCTCTGTCCGTGTTGCGCGGATCTTGATTCCCTGTTGAATGTGCCGTGTCCGCCATTGGTGGCCACCCCTCGTACTAGCGGCACGGCGAGGCGAAGAGTGGTGAGACGCGCCGTAAGCGAGAACATTGGATAACAAGAAAAAAGAGAAAAAAGAGAGTAGCGTCCGTTCAGTCGACAGCAAATTCCAAAATAAAACAAAGAAATAAGAAGCCTCTGAAAAAGAATCGAATAGAGCAGCCGAGCTCAAGCTTATCACTATTTTTTCCTCTAAGAATCCTAATCAGCTTAAATAACGCAAAGAAAATCGGCTGATTGATTACACCCTGCTGATCAGGCATTGTTGCATGGGATTACAAGCGTGCAAATAAAGCCAGAGCGTCGAGTGGTTTAGCTTGCCTTGGACATAGAAAGAAAGAAAGAGAGAGAGAGAGTAACGCGGCGCCTGCTCGGGCGGCACGTTTAAATATTAAGAAGATGAAAGGAAAAAAGAAACAGTAGGGGGAAGAAAGGTAAGGGAGAGAAAAGAAGCTATGGAGTCTTGATGTTCTGGCTGAGCCAGCTCAAACCCTCGAACAGACCCTCGCCAGTGGTTGCGCACGAGGGATGGACGTACCACTGGCGATCGCGCATTCTGTGGAGGCCAAGCTTCTCGGTGACCTCGGCGGGAGTCATGGCGGACGGCAGGTCCTGCTTGTTTGCAAACACAAGCAGCAGGCAGTCCTTCATCTCTCGGTCGCTGACAATGCGGTGCAGCTCGGCCCTCGCCTCGTCTATGCGGTCGTGGTCGCCCGAGTCCACCACGAAGATGAGCGCCTGCGTGCCTGTGTAGTAGTGGCGCCACAGCGGCCGGATCTTGTCCTGGCCTCCCACATCCCACACGTTGAACTTGACATTCTTGTATGTTACTGTCTCAACGTTGAAGCCGACGGTGGGAATCGTCGTCACTGACTGGTTGAGCTTGAGCTTGTACAGAATTGTCGTTTTTCCAGCTGCGTCAAGCCCAAGCATCAGTATGCGCATCTCTTTGTTTCCAAAGAGCTTTTGGAGCATTTTCGAGATCCCGCCACCCATCTTTTGGAACACAACGCGCTGACGCCTGATTTATCTACGAGACAGTAGCAACTGCCGTGGTGGTGGTGGGTGTGGTGGTAGTGGTTGTGGTGGTGAATGCCGCACGCTGCCTTCAACCAGGTGTCCTTTTTGCTGTTTAGACTGCTGCGTGTTGCTGCTGCGTAATCGGTCAAGGCTGAGAACAAACTGTGGCTTTTGTTTATTATTATTATTATTACTCGCTGCTGTTGCTGTTTCCTATAGTGGATGATTAGCTGGAAAGTGGGGAGAGTGAATATAAAGCAGTGGCAGCAGGTGTGGTAAAAACGCTTGTTTGTTAGTACTAGCACAGAAATGAATAAACAAAAAACACAGGCAAACAGACGAAAGAAACTCCCCGGAACAGAATATGGTAGCTCGGCCTGACAAGCACCGAGGAAGAGAATAAAGCGTCAGAGACGAAGCTGAATAAACCCGCCACGTTTCAAATTCGCCTCCAGATGAGTAGAGACTCGAGACAGACGCGAAGAGGCCGAGCAAGAAAGTCAGGAGAGCAAAAAGTCGACACAAGCCAAATAACAGCGAGCAAGACAAAAACAAACAGAACAAAAAGAAGGCCAACGCTGCCGTACCGAGAAAAAGCCCGCTATAACGGTCTGCTTGTTACTAAGCAAACGGAATTAACAAGAACGGCTCTTTGTTTTCTTTAAAAGGATGCACGAGGATAAAAAGGTCTGGAATAGAAAGGATATGGAGAAAAAGTATAGTGGAATTCAGATGTTCAAAGAAGCGAAATGGAAGTATCAATAACACTGGAAAGCAAAAGTGTAAGCAAACGAGGAGTTTGTGTGTTTGGAAAAATGAAAACAAACGTGAGGTTTCTCCTTTTTTCACTTTTCTTGTCCCTCCTTTTTTTTCATCAGACATGATGATGTTTATTTTTCTTCTTCCTACGCCCTTTATTCTGTGGCCCACCATACCAGGACAAGAAAGTCCAGGAAAGGAAAGAAAAGGAGGTGGTGAGTTTCTGTTACGGCGCATTGGGGCTTTGTTACTTTTTGTTTTCGTTGTTGCTGTTTTTTGTTTTGGTTGCTGCATCTGCTTTCTATTATTATTTCTTGTTAGTTCGATTGGGGAGGCAAATAAAGGAGATCACTTGACCGGTTTCTAAAGGCGGTCCGTCGGACCGCCGATTTCCCCCATGTCTTGATTACTGTCTTTATTGCTCTTTTGAAAAGCAAAAGGGGGAAATGGGAGAGAAACAAAACCTGTTTCCGCTGAGGCGCGATTGGGCTTTCTGTCCAACCCATGCGCAGGACGCACAGCAAGACTTCATGGAAGCGTTTCGTTCTGCACAACAAGCAAAGAAATAAGAATAACAGCTGTGGTTTCAGCTCCTCAGAAAATGGCTGGGCGGAGCGAAATGAGCGTATAAAAAGTCCAACCCGAGAAACCCCACTCTACTGTCTGCGCAGTGCGCTGCTTGACGAGTGGACGGCCTTCAGAAACACACGCAGATGCTCTGGGTCGTGGCCAGGCATCATTCCGTGGCCCAGGTTGGCGATGTGAAGCGACGAGCCAAACGCCTTGCACATCTCGTCGGTGCGCTCGCAGATTGTCTGCGGGTCGGCAAAAAGCAGTGTCGGGTCCAGGTTGCCCTGGAGAACGACGGGGCGGCGGCGAATGGTCTGTGCGCCAGTGCCAGCAGTGGTAGTAGCAGCAGCAGCAGCAGCATCGACGCGCGCGCGCGCAACGGTCGGGTCAATCGTCCAGTCCAGCGAAATAACGTCATACGCGGTCTCGGCAACCAGCGACTCCAGGGCGTAGTGCGCGCCCTTGGCAAACACAGTGAGCGGGACGTCCGGATGCTTGGCCTTTACATGCGCGGCAATGCGGGCCAGGTAGGGCAGCGAGAACTCGGCAAAGTCGCGGGGGGAAAGCTCGCCAGCCCAGGATTCGAAGACCTGGGCAGCCTGGGCGCCTGCGCCGATCTGGCCAACCAGGAACTGGGCAGCAACGTCTGCAACGCGACCAAGCAGCTCGTGCGCTGCGCTGCGGTGGCGGAACAGCCACTCCTTTGCGCGCGCAAAGGTCTTTGATCCGCCTCCCTCGACCATGTAGGCCATCAGCGTCCACGGCGCGCCAACAAACCCAAGCAGCGGCACCTGGCCATCGAGTGCGTGGCGCGTGTTGGTGATGGCCTTGTACACGTAGCCGAGCTCCTGATCCACCGAAAACGCACTGTCCTTGTCTGTCAGCCGCTCCATGTCGCCCGGCGTCTCCAGTGGGCTGGGAAAGTGCGGGCCCTTTCCAGGCACCATCTGCACCTCCAGCCCCATGGCCTGCGGAACCACCAGGATGTCCGAGAAGATGATTGCTGCGTCAAGAAGGTCTGCGTACCGCCGGAGCGGCTGCACCGTCACCTCTGTTGCCAGTGCGGGGGTCCTGCACACGTTGAAGAAGTCGTGCTCTACTCGAATTGCTCGGAACTCGGGCAGATACCGGCCGGCCTGCCGCATGCACCACACGGGCGCACGCTCGGTCTTCTCGCCCCGAGCTGCACGCAAGTAGAGATCGTTCTTCAGCGGCGGGAAGCTTGTTGTGTCAAGGTTGATTGCCGAGTCGGCTGCATTCTTTGTCTCGGGCATGGTTGAGTTTTAATTTCGGCGATATTTTGCACGTTCAAGGGCTTGCACTTTTATGGAAGATTGTGAAGGATGGCGGGTTGGGCGGTTGAATTTGGATTTCGAAAGAACAAGGATAAAAGAAAAACAGCAGCAAACAATAAGGGAGAGAAGGCAAAGTCGATGCAACGGCAAATCGTGATTATGATAACAAGCCATCGTCGTCCAACGCCATCCGCTATTGCTCTTTCCTAAACGCTAAAACTTTTAGACAGACGCAGTAGGCTTGATCCCGACATAATAGCATCGATTGAATGCGTCTCTCACAAGAGAAGGTAGCAGCAGCGGCAGAGTATACATGTATACAAGGAATTTATGTATAAGAGAGCGCAGTCCTCACAAAAACAGGAAAGGAAGAAAGAGAAAGAAAGTAGGGAAGGCCACTCTATTGCCATGTATCTAAAGACCCGCGGCCTTTGACTGCTCCTCCATCAGCTTAGCGTTCTCCTCAGCGAAGCGCTGGCCAAGACGCTCGTTGAGCTTCATGGACTTTAGGGTGCAGCGGGTGGTGCACGTAAGCTCCTTGTCGTTCAGCTTGTTTGACGTGAAGTCAACGACGCAGTCGTCGAAGCATTGGGTGACGAGATTCGCGTACATGCGCATAAAGTCCCTGAGCTGCTTCTGCTCCATCAGCTGCTGGAGACGCTGCTCCTGAAAGGACTGTCCGTAGCCGCTGTACATTCTGTTCGTGTTGCTTTTCTACGTTCGTTTCGGAAGGTAAACAAGCAGAATGAGGGAAGAAGAGAGAGAAGAGTATTGTAAAATATGGCTAGACAGTCGAGTCGATGAAGAGGGGAATCAAAAGCTAAGACAAGGAGATAAATGGCAGTGACAAAAAAAAGCTGCTTTTTGACGATGATGCTGATTTTGAGAGGGAGAGATTAGGGTAAGGAGGATCAACCAGTGTGTGGATGGGTGAATCAAGAAACCGCTGCGACTTTAAAAATCTTTTTTTTTCCATCCATTAGTAATGGAATAGAGAAAAAGGAAAAAAAAGTGTGTAAAAAAGAGTCGCTGCGGTTTGAAGGCACGATAGAAAAAACGCTTGCCACCGCTAACCTGCTATAATTTTTCTTTTGGCTTTGCATACATTTTTCGTTACATTATCTTTTGTAATAGACACGGCTTTTCTCTATACACTCTTTCTGGCGTTATACCGACGGCTCTGCAACCAGCGCTGGCGGACAGGAGAAAAAAAGGCGCAACACCGCACTGCTATTACAAAACCAGCCCCACCAATTAGCACTAGAACTACTAAAGCACCACAAGCGCAAGTGAGGAGAGGAGATGCCGCGCAGAGCAAAGGTCAACCCGTCGCTGGGCAAGTCGATAATCCGGAGCCGGTTCGAGGGCAAGCGGCGGCCGACGGAGCGGGACACGGAGCTCCACACAACAGACATGAACGACGGGCCGTCGTGGACAAAGCTGCAGTCGATCACGGAGCAGAGGGACCTGGACGAGTTTCTACACACAGCAGAGCTGGCGGGGACGGAGTTCACAGCCGAGCGCATGAACGTCAAGATCATCACGGGCGACCAGACGACCAACCCATATCTGCTGACGGCGGCGGAGGAGAAGGAGGCGCTGAGGAAGCACAGCGAGCGGCGGAGCATGCTGCGTGTGCCGCGCAGACCCGCGTGGGACGCATCGACCACGCCGAGCGAGCTGCACCGCGCCGAGCGCGCGGCGTTCATGGACTGGCGGCGTGAGCTGGCGCATCTGCAGGAGGACGAGGGTCTGCTGCTGACGCCGTTTGAGCGCAATCTGGAGGTGTGGCGGCAGCTGTGGCGCGTGCTGGAGCGGTCGCATCTGGTTGTGCAGATCGTGGATGCGCGCAATCCGCTCGTGTTCCGCAGCGAGGATCTGGCCGAGTACGTGCGCGAGATCGACGCCCGGAAGAAGTGCATGCTGCTGATCAACAAGGCCGACATGCTGACCGAGCGCCAGCGTGCCGCGTGGGCCGACTACTTTGAGGGCGAGGGCATCGCGTACCTGTTCTTCTCGGCCAAGGCCAGCAACGAGGAGCTGCAGGAGGAGCTGGAGCGCGAGGAGGCGGCGCGGCTGGCGGCGGAGATCAAGCAGAGCATGGTCGTGTCCTTGGGCAACAGTGCGTCGGGAGACGAGGCGGAGGCAGCCGTAGAGCCGACCGCGGAGGCAGTCGTGGAGCTGACCAAGGAGGAGGCAGCCAGGGCGGCGATGGAGGAGTTCGAGGCCAAGGTGCGTGCGGTGGATCTGGCGGACGCCGAGCTGCGAACGCGCGTGCTGGCGCCGACGGAGCTTGTGTCGATTCTTGTGCGCGAGTGCCCGAGTCTGGCGGACGAGCACTCGCACGGACGGATGGTGATCGGGCTGGTCGGATATCCGAACGTGGGCAAGTCGTCGACGATCAACGCGCTGGTTGGATCGAAGAAGGTCAACGTGGGATCGATGCCCGGCAAGACCAAGCACTTCCAGACGATCCATCTGACGCGCGACGTGGTGCTCTGCGACTGTCCGGGGCTTGTGTTTCCCACATTCGCCACGACGCAGGCCGACATGGTGTGCAACGGCGTGCTGCCGATCGACCAGCTGCGCGAGTTCTCCGGGCCCAGCGCACTGGTTGCGCGGCGCATCCCAAAGTGGGTCATCGAGGCCACGTACGGCATCGAGATCCGCACGCGCCCGGCGGCCGAGGGCGGCGACGGCGTGCCGACCGCCACGGAGCTGCTGACGTCGTACGCTGCTGCGCGCGGCATGTTCAAGGCCGGCGAGGGCAACCCCGACGAGTCGCGCGCCGCGCGTGTGCTGCTCAAGGACTATGTTGCCGGCAAGCTGGTGCACTGCAGTCCCCCGCCCGCCTGGTCCGGCGGCTCGGCTGCCGACTTCAACAGCGAGCACTACGCCCCCGCCGCAGTTGCCAAGCGCACGCGCCATCTGGTTGAGGCCTCCGACGGAAGCGGGGGCACGGATCTCCAGGGCTTCGCTCTCAAGCACGCCGCCAGCGACCGCAACGACGTCAGGCGCGTCGTTGCTGCCAACTCCTCCGGCTCGGCCCGCGTCGACGCCCTGGACGACGGCTTCTTCGCCTCGCCCGGCGCGCTGCTCACTGCCCAGCGTCGCGCCAAGTCGCACCTGGTCAAGCAGGGCAGCGGCTATGCGCAGATGCAGGTTGCTGCCGCCGCGCGGCCTCGCGTCAACGATCGCGGCGAGCCCATTGCGCCCGAATCCGCTGCTAGCGCCCTATCTACTAGACCCGACAAGCACCACAAGAAGAAGCGTGCCGGGAAGAGACGCGGTGGCGTCGGAAACGGCGGTGCTACGGCTGCTGCTGCTGCTGGCGGCGGCGGCGACGACGGCGATTTCTACTGAGTATTTTTGTAGCATCACAGAATGGGCAATGCGGTCCAGCCAGCTGATTGGCTGGCTTATCGTCTTTGATTCAGTAATTCCTTGCACAACGACATGACAAGCTTATCACTGGCTGCTGCTGATTGGCTGGCACAGGCTGATTATTTGATTTTTTGGGGGAAAGAGGGAGGAGAATTGTTGTTGGATTGCGGAAAAGAAGCGAGGGTGTGCAGAAAGAGCGAGACACTCAATCAAGCAGCAGAATGCATGTGAGATTTGGTTAGTTGCTCAAATTACATGCGCCTTTTGTCGAATGCTGCCAACCAGCAGCCGTGGTTTTATTCTCTTCTGCCTTATTGTGAGAAAGAAAAATGGACAATTGTGATTGTGAGTGGGCAAAAACGGAGGAGAAAATTGGAACCCGGCAGAAAAAATCCACAATTAATTTTTTATTTTTCGTTCGCGCCTCCCTCCTTCCTCATCAACCTCTTCACTTTTCCTCCTCCCCCTCCCAGGTGATCTTAATCTCTTTTCATTTCCTTTCTGTTGAATAATTATTCTTATTATCACCATCGCCCGCTCAGAACTACTCTAGTTATTTGGTAAGTTTTATATTAGTGCCTCTATTTTCGGCCTCTCCTTTCCCCGCCTTTTATGACGTTTATTTCGGTGCTTTGTGTCTTGGTCCGCCAGGCCCGCCCGTCTGCTGCGTACCGCGGTTCTGGGTCACCAAACTCCACGGGCCCATGCCGCGAAAAGAACTTTTATTTTTTGCCCCCTTTCCCATGCTGCCTGGCATAGCGCGCGCTCTTTTATGACGCTGCTTGGTGTCCAGATGGCCCTTGTCTAATTCCTTCCTCTACGAAAGGCGCAGAGGAGAGAAGAAGGGGTGAGTGAACTGGCGCTGCTGATGCGCTGACAACCCACCACAACCACAACCACAACCACAACTGTCGTGCTACTGCTTGTCAAAAAAGAAAAGAAGGCAAGAAAGGAGGCTTTGGATGCAATGCCGCAGAATACGACACATCAGCACACAAGCTGACAAAAGAAGTGCAATCGCCGCAATGATCGAAACAGTGATTTCTCCTAACCCCCGTCTAACCCTCGTGCATTGATTAAGCCCTCCCCCTCCTTTGCTCATGCCCAAAGCGGCGGCGGTAATAATAATAATAATAATGATGGTGATGAAGATGAGCCAATCTTCCCGCGTTCTTTTTCTTCATAAATGCCACAGCCCCTTCCTCCCCCACCCCCGCTCCTGGCAGGAATATCGCTGCTGATTCTCCATATATCCATCTATTTTTCTTTAATCGGCCTTATGGCGTGTAGATATGGACGCCGAGATGACCGACGTAAAGCACACCGCCGCCCACCATCCCGCACACGAGGAGGAGCTCCGCCACGAAGAGTACCACCACAGCAAGGACCAACACCACCACCAGCAGGACGACGACCACATGGCTGACGACGAGACGGTTCCGCCGACATCCGGCGTTGAGCACGACGCAGCGGGCGGCGCACAGGAGCTGCAGCAGTACGAAGCGCAGTACGACGAGTCGTACGACGCGCAGTATGACGCCGGCGAGGAGGGCGATGTTGGCATCTACGACGACCAGGCTGCCGTCGACGGCGAGTACGAGCACGACCCGAATGCCGTTGTCTACGAGAACGACGAGGCCGCTGCTGCTGCCGCTGTAGCGTCGGCCGTAGCCGCCTCCGTGGCACCCGACGACCAGGAGTACGCACAGGCCGACGCCGACGGCGCGAACGAGGAGTACGGGGAGCATCAGCAGGCCGACGTCGAGGCTGGGCAGGAGGAGTACGCGGAGGGCGAGTACGCGGATGATGCGGGCGCGCACCACTACGCCGACCAGGACGGCGGTATTGACGACCAGACACTGGCGTCGCATCCGGCCACGTCGCGCGAGATGGAGGTTGCCGAGTCGATGGTAGTCGATGGCGAGCACAGCCCGCACGTGCTCGGGTCGGAGGTCGCGCAGGCCATCGACCGCTACGACTACGCCGGCAGCAACCCCGACGGACTGGAGACGCTGGCGGCCACCAGCTCAGCCGTCACCCAGCACCAGCACCAGCACCAGCACGCTGACGCGATGGAGACGCCGTCCAAGGGCTCGCACAAGCACGACCCGCTGGCAAGCCCGCTGCACATGTACTCGGGCCAGAAGCCCATCATGCCAAAGTTCAACCGTGCGCGCAACTGGTCCACTGAGGAGACCAAGATCATGCTGGCCGAGCTCGAGCGCATCGCCACCTCCCATCCCGACGAGCGCCGCGAGTCCGTTCTGCGCTCCCACTCCACCTTTGAGGAGATTGCCGAGGTCCTGCGCGAGAAGGGCTACAACAACCGCGACGGCCAGGGCTGCATGATCCGCTGGCGCAATCTTCTGCGCGTCTACAAGCAGGTGCGCGCTAGCACCGTCGACGGCAACCCGCCCTCCAACCACCCCAACATGCAGTACGCACCCTCCATTGAGGCCATATACCACTTCCCGCCCGACAGCGCCCAGTACTCGCAGCTGTCGCCCGGCATCGATGCCTCCGCCACCCCGTCTGGCCAGTCGCGCACCTGGTCCCAGGCCAACGGCGGCGGCAGCGCCTACGAGACCCCCGCGCGCAAGCGTACCCGTGAGCTCAACATCCTTGTCGACAACATCGAGAACATCGACCAGAAGCTCGAGCAGGCCATGGAGTACATGACGCAGCAGAACGACACTCTTCGTCTGCTCGAGGAGCGCCTGGGCCGCACCGAGGACGCTCTCAAGCAGAGCGAGGCCACCATCGCCGAGCTCAACAGGACCTTTGGCGAGAAGGACGCAAAGCGCGAGAAGCTCGAGCACCAGCTCCTGGCCACCGTCCAGGCCCTGTCGCAGGTCATTACCAAAAAGAAGGCCGAGGAGGCATAATTGCTGAGTGCCTTTCCTCCTCCTCTTCCTTTAGCTAGCTGCTTTCTCTCTCCCCCGCCAATTCCCGTGTGTAATACTTTTTCTAGTGGCGACAAAGTTAGTAGTCTCTTTCTCTTGCTTTTATCCCCTATTTTTCTATCTTACGTGAGCTCCAATTCTCATTATTTTCTATCCTGGCTTTGATCCTCTCTATTCGAGATGCCATGTGGTGTAAAGAACGGAGCAGCTATCCTGCTAAAAAAAAGCCTACAAACCGTGAGCCCTCTTCTGGCCTAAAACACGCTTTTCCAGCCCAATGCTGCTGCTGCTGCTGCTGCTCGCGTGTCTCTCTGCCTCAAGGAGGCCTGCAAATGTCCCGCCCTGTGCTGCCAGCTTGCTTGGCGGGCCAAACTCTACACACACGCCCTTGTCCACCACCAGTACCCGGTCGCTGCCCATGACCGACTCCAGACGGTGCGCGATCGTTATTATTGTGCTGCCCTTGAACTGGCTGCTAACCATCGTGCTTATCATCCTTGCTGTGCCTGTATCAACGTTGGCAGTGGCCTCGTCCAGCACAACTATCCTGTGCCGACGCAGCAGCACTCGCCACACTCCAACGAGCTGCTGCTCTCCTGCACTTATGTTTCTGCCATTGGGCTCTATCCACATGTCCAGGTCTTCAAACGCATCTCCCAGCTGCGCAGAGCCAACCACAGACCGGATCTCCTCGTCCGAAAACTGTCCAAACGGGTCCACATTGCTGCGCAGAGTGCCTTCCACAAGCCCAGGCGTCTGCGTCACAACTCCAACCCGCATGCGGAGATCTTGCAAGCTGACATCCGCTGTATCAACTCCGTCAATCAGCACTGTCCCGGATTCTAGCTCAACGATGCGCATCAGTGCCATTAGGATCGACGACTTGCCCGCCCCTGTTCTGCCAACAATTCCAACACGCTCTCCAGCCTTAACCACGAAATCCATGCTCTTGAGCACTGCCTCCGCGTCAGCTCTATACCGCATTGTGCAGTTTTTGAACCGAATCTGCCCCCTTAGCGGCCAGTCAGGTTGTGGTTTTGTCTTCGTGCAGGACGTCCGAGTGGGCTCCTCCGGTTCCATACTTACGGCCATGCCAAACTCGTGTATGTTTAGCATGTGGTTTGCAAGCTTCCTCTCAAAGCGCGTAAAGTACCGAACCTGCGGCAGCGAATACGTGAGTACTCTGTAGTAGTTCTGCACTTTTCCCCCGCCTGCCGATCCAGAGTCCAGCTGGAGCATTCCAATAAGCCCAAACGTGACAAGCATTTCCATCGCGCTCTCGTACAGCGCCTGTGTCCGAATGACCGACCCTGCCAGCTGCTGAACTGTAATTTCTTGCTCGCTAGCTTCCAATATCCTGTTGCCAAAGTACTCATACGCCCCAAACGCACGAACCGTGAGCGATCCCGAGAACAAATCATGCGTGATCTTGTCCTGGTCCTGAGCCTTTTCTACACGATACTGTTGGATCTCTGACAAAACGTCCGCTTTTGGTCTAAACATGTAAGCAATGATTGTGCCGCCCAAGAAAAGCAGCCAAAGCGCTGATGCTGATTCCATTGTTGCTGTGCTGTAAACCGAGTGAGCAATACTAACGAGCTCATAAGCGGTGCTTTGAACAAATTCGTGGAGCCCAGTCTGCGTTGCTCGCTCTGCACATCTAACAACGCTGATCAGCCGAGACTCTTGCCAGCTCCACACCTCTGCCATTTTGGCTTTAGCAATGCTGTCTAGCAGTGCCGGATGCAAACTTGAGCGCGGAAGCGCAATGAACACCCACTCACTGATAGCAAACTGGATCCAGCTTATGATCACGTTTGCAGCTGTATATCTGGCTGATGCGCGGGCATAGGATCTCAGTGCAGTGTTTTGATCTGAATCTAGAGAATCGTCAAGCGTGCCGTCTCGGTATTGCAGTAAAAGTGCAGGTATGGCGTATGTGACAATGCCACTGATCACGGCAACGGCCAATGTATACATTCCACATATGCGAGTAAAGTGGAATATAGCCCTCCACCTCGTATTTGGCTTTGTGAACGGCCGCCTCACTCTCTGCGCTTTCTTTTTGTCGTAGGTAGGATAACATTTTGGGACCTTACAGTCAGAGCTATCTTTCTCTTTGTCCTTGGCGTCCTCAGTTGCAAATTTGACTGATCTGTTTCCTTTTGGGGTTCTATAACCGTCTACATTTGTGTTGTAGTGTGTCTTTACAACCCCACCAACCACCTCAAGCACGGTGCTGCAGCGATTGGAATACCCGGCCGAGTCAGTGACCAGTATTCGAATACTTTTGCCTATAATACCGTCTGGAGAAAGGACCTGGTCCCAAATTGACTTGCGAACATTAGCATCAAGTGATGCAAGCAAACCATCCAACACGTATATCTGTGCCTGCGAATATGCTGCTCTACATTCCTTAAAAGACATGCTTAAAGAATTATTAGCGATGCACACGAGACATTGAGCTTGCAAGACATAGAGACAACAGCAAACATGGAAAAAAGACAAGTGTACTATGTTATAACTATTTACCTTGCCAGAGCTATCCGTGCTCTCTGTCCACCCGACAATGTCATGCCCTTGTCGCCGGTGGTTGTTTGGTCGCCCTGTTCCATCTGTTCAAAATCGCTTTCAAGACAGCACGCACGGATGATCTTGTTGTAGCGCTGTCTTTCAAACGCCCTTCCAAACAAAATGTTTTCTCTTATTGTCCCGCCCATGATCCATGGGTCTTGTCCGACAAACGCTAGACTTCCTTGGACTTGGCAATTACCTGACACGAGTTCAAGCTCTCCAAGGATTGTCATAATGAATGTTGTTTTTCCTGCTCCAACAGGACCCGTGATAGCAATGATCTGTTCCTCTTTGGCCTCAAAGGCGTCAACATTCAGGACAACCTCCGACTGACCAATCCGCCTGAAACGCGCACCGCTCATCTTGACACACGGAGAAGCGCACACGCCCGAAATTGGTGGTATTGCAGACATTGAACCCCTGGATGTTAGCTTTTCAGCTAATGCCCTCTCTAGCTGTCGCAGCTCGGCAATCTTACCAGCAGATTCCACAAGTTCAACACACGAGTTTACTGCAATTCGCACCAGAGCTGCCAATCGAATTGACTCCATTCTATGTGAACCGTCGCTGTAGCTAATGATACCCGCAATAGCCAGATATATACCCATCTCTTTTGCTATACTGGCCAGAGATGTAGCGCCAAGCTGAAGCGCGGATGAAAGACGGTCGTCAAAGTAATCTTCTGGGCGCACCCGCAGAATGATCTTTTCCAATGACAAGAGTTTGTATGTCGCCAGCGACGGAAGAAACTCCGAAAATCTAGAGTGCAATGTTTTTCTGTGCTTTCGAGTAGCCAGCTGCAGCCTGCGTTTGCTTGAGATCCACTCTGATAAGGCCACAAACAGCAGGATTGTTGCAACCACAACTACCGCGCGCCTTTGAAGCAAGGAGTACAAAAGAGCAATGTCACCAGTAATAACAACAGCAGGGGTGATTGTGTTTATAATGTCAAACAGCGACGAGATGTAAGGCTCAATCAACTTGCTATTTGCTTCTCTCAGCGAGGATGGAGAGTGCGGAGAGCTTGGCTGAAGAGCCCAATGTCTGCAAAGAGCAAGATAGAGGGATTTATGCGTTTGGGTCTTTACTTGGCTTCTGGTCGTGCTATGTTGCAGCAGAAATGCCCTCTGCATTAGGTGCAAGGCAAACAGTCTGGCAACGGCAAGTACTATTCCGCCTGATCCATGTTGTGTAAGTGTAAGAGAAAACAAGGACACCAAAGACATCTCCTTCCACACGTTTGTGAATCCGACCAGTCCTTCCAATAGGAAAACTATACCAAACCCCTTCCAGCAATACAATACAAGGCTGTGCAAAACAATTGCCTTGCGCGAAAAGTCTAGCTTTAGAACATCCACGCGAGAACGTGGAACAAATCTCTCCAAAAAGACCTCGACATCACATTCACTAGACTCGCTGGGATCGGTTGAAAGGTATGTTTTAGCAGTTAGGCCGATTAGCAGAAAATTGTGCTTGCTAACACGCACTAGCGACTGCCAAATGGATTGCTGGAAAACAAGATTGTGTATCTCAATCGCTTGTAGTATGGAGACAAAGATTGCAACACCAAAAATAGCTGGATTAGAAATGAGAGTTATAACCCAAAGTGCAAGTTTTAGGGAGTAGTAGCCAACTGGTAGCCATTTGGGCTGCGGATAGCGCTGAAGGCACAGGATTACAGCTGCCTCAAGATATGTAACAAAAGGCAACACATGTGGGGTAGTTAAATGTGGATAGCGAGTAGTGTTAGATGTGATAACATAAACTAAAGCAATAATATGTGCTGGTATAAACCGTACTTGACTTGGAACAGCTGAAAAGATGACATGGCGTCTTCTTGTTGCCAGATTAGCTATAAACAAGGTTATAAGCAAAAAATCCAAGCATTCCAATGTGGCACTACTTTTTTTTGCAAAAACATTTGAGATGTAAAGTACACCAGACAATTTTATATTTAGCTATAATGTGAGAACAAAAGACAAACATATGTGGTTTCGCAGTATCAAAAACAATCTAGATTTTTGCGCTTACCTTGCAAGATGTTCAAGTGCGTTCATCGGATGGATACAAATGTCTAGTATTGAAAGGACCCCCTTTACTTGATAGCTTAGTAGTCTGTTTGAAAATCTAAAGACGCTGTGGATTCAGTGTAAAAACTATGATAATGCTGGGATTCGAAATGTTTATTTATTTTTTTTCGCTTCAACTTTGTGTCCGTTAGAAGGAAATATACTTTATATATAGTTTCTAGGTTAGACTTTGGTCTAGCAGAAAGAAAATATTGTTTGTATGTGTGATAATACGCTATTTAAAAAAGCGTGGAACGCTAATGCTATAAACGGTAAGCTTATTATACAGTGTATCCAATAGCAAATAACAATGTATCTTGCTCGACGCAGTTGCCCACAAATAGGCACGTATGTTGATTTAT
This sequence comes from Coemansia sp. Benny D160-2, assembly GCA_027595805.1. Lineage (NCBI taxonomy): Eukaryota > Fungi > Kickxellomycota > Kickxellomycetes > Kickxellales > Kickxellaceae > Coemansia > Coemansia sp. Benny D160-2. The sequence goes on along the minus strand of JANBOK010000002.1, from coordinate 80,538 downwards.
GACTTGAGCAATGGGTATTAAAAACAAAAAAGCGAGATAGACAAACACACAAAGATATATTCAGAAAGACGAAAGAAACATCAATTTCCTATCGTTCTTCATTCAACTAACAATGCAAAAAAGATGGAAACTATTGGATAAGCTATTGTTTTGATAGAGACATGAAATAGACAGATGAGAGCACTCGTACTATAGAATGCGCTATGACTAACAATAAAAGGGGAGGTGTCATTAAAGCAAAAAATGCCTAGTGAACGCCTTTTTCTATATCCCAATAAGCGTGATGTTTCTACAAGAACCTTTTGATACAATTCATATAACATGCGTGGTATCACACGGAAATTCGTGCAAACTATTCTCTTTGTCTCAATAACGCATTGGTTCAGTATGATTTCAAACAAAAAGCAAGATGAAATTAAAAATAGACATTTGCACAACGGTACTAATGAAAAATAGAAGTTGTAGCAAAGAGGCATACCAGACAAAAGCAGCAATAATAAACAATGTGTGTTTGTGAGAAGATGAAGAACCTGAAACATACACACAAGTCATATCCACATGATGTATTTTGTACATGTTTTATTTGTGAATGTGCCAACTTTTGCAGATAACTGTTTTTTGTTAGAATGTTGGCGATAATGTAAAATGCCTTTTGACAATTTTTCAAGGCCAGATCAGGTCACGTGGAAGCACCCACATATTCTACATTGGGCTGCATGGCACTATGAACGATACTCGCGTTTTCAAAGTACCGCCGACTTTGTCGAGCTGTTGCTACCGCTGTTGTCGTTAGCGCCGAATATATGCCTGTTAAAATACCATCTTCTTTTATTTTCTATTGCGTGTACACTTGGGAGTATAAACGAGGCCAAGGGCACTTTATATTTTTGGCCCCCTTTCCTTTGAATAGCTAACAACAGCAACAGCAACAGGACAACAGCTAAAATGGCTAGCAGTGGGAGTGGTGTCTATGAAATACCCGATGGGCCGCCGGATGCAGAGCTAGTGACACCTTCATTCGACTATGCAGCGATGGGCCAAGGAGGCACGCCCCTTGTCATTGATAATGGCTCAGGGAAATGCAGGGCAGGCTGGGCAACAGAGGAAAATCCGCGGCTGGAGTTTGAAAGCATTGTTGCCAAATACCGCAACCGCAAAGTAAGTGCCGACCTCTTGCTCCTCGTAGGATCGGATGTGCAATCGGATCCCATGGCAAAGTCCAGTGCGCGCAGCGGGTTTGATAATGGTGTTGTAACGAACTTTGATGTTATGGAGAGCATCATGGACTATGTCTTTACAGTTCTTGGCTGTGTCGACGAAAGCATCAATCAGCCCATTGTCATGACTGAAACCGTATGTAACCCGTTCACATCGCGCAAACACATGTCGGAGCTTTTGTTTGAGTGCTACAACGTTCCATCGGTTGCATATGGTATCGACTCTGTGTGGAGCTACTACAAAAACATGGGTTCCTTTTCCACTGATGGCTTGGTTTTTGGCTCGGGCAACATAAACTCCCATGTAATCCCCATATACGACTCTCGAGCGCATACGGAGCACTGCAAGCGCCTGAACATTGGCGCTCTATCTATGGAGGACTATTTGCTCAAGCTTTTGCAGCTTAAATACCCAAGCTTTCCAATGAAGATCACGGAGTGGCAGTCAGAAGATCTTGTCAAGGACTTTGCCTACGTTGCTGAGGACTTTGACAAGGAGCTAAGCTGCTACTTAACAGCCGACAATCTTGCCGAAAAGGACATTACAGTCCAGTTTCCGTTCCCCATGCCTAACCTTGACGAGCGCACCGAAGAAGAGATTCAGAGAGCCGCCGAGCGACGCAAGGAGCAGGGAAAGAAATTGCAAGAGATGGCTGCCAAGAAACGGCAGGATAAGCTCGAGAAGCGTGCTGAAGAACTTGGGGAACTGGTAGAACTGCGGGATAGCAAAGAGAGTATGGACGCAGATGCATTTACGGAGCGCCTTGACGAGCTTGGGCTGATGGACGAGCAAGAGCTAGACGATGCGATAGCAAAGTCGCAGAACATTATAAGTCGTGCGCAGAACAAGGAGCTTGGGATTGAGGCCGAAGAGAAGGAGGCGCCTGTTTTCCCGCTGGTGGATGTTCCAGACGACGAGCTGACGGACGAGCAGAAGCGCGAAAAGCGGAAGCAGGTTTTTCTCAAGGCCAGCCACGATGCGAGGGAGCGCGCACGCGTAGAAAAGGAGAAGGAGCGAGTCAAGCAGGAGGAGCTTTTCAAGCAGGACGAGGAGCGGCGGATCAACCATTTTGACGAGTGGCTCGCCGACCTGCAGTCGCGGCGACAGGGAGTTATCTCGCGGATGGACGACCGTCGCTTGCGCCGGAAGGAGCTGAACGACCGCCGGAGCCATGCGTCGCAGGTGCGCATGCGCAACATTGCTGATCTGGCTGCGAACGAGGGAAAGGTCGCTGGCGGCAAGCGCCGGCGTCGCGGTGACCAAGACGACGACTTTGGCGCAGAGGACAATGACTGGGACGTCTATCGCGACATAAGCAAGGAGGAAGACGCCGAGGAGGATGAGGAGGACGAAGCAGAGATGGCAAAGTACAACAAGCTTCTTGAAATGCATGCGCCAGACTACCTCGAAAGTCTTGATCGCACGGCACGCGCAGCGATCGAGAACACAACGATGTACCGCTTTATGGAGGGCTGCCAACCGGCGATTCTTGAGAAGCCAGCGGCGCCGCAAAAGATTGATAATGCGACGATTGTGTCTCGAGCTGCGCGCGAGTACCAGCTCCACCTGAACGTCGAGCGCATCCGCGTGCCGGAGATCATCTTCCGTCCGGGCCTAGTGGGCATTGATCAGGCAGGACTGGTCGAGACGTTTGATGGCGTGTTCCGACAGGTGAAGCGAAACTCGCTTGCAAGCAACATCTTTGTCACGGGCGGTGGCTTTTCCCAGGTCTCAGGGATTGTGAGCCGTCTGCAAAAGGACATCCAGAGCATCATGCCAGTAAACACGCCTATCAAGGTGACTAGGGCAGCCGACCCGCTGCTTGATGCCTGGCGTGGCGCCGCGCAGTGGAGTGTCAAGGAGCCGGAGGCGTTTGCTGCAGGCAGTATAACTCGCCAGGACTATCAGGAGTATGGCGGCGAGTATCTTCAGGAACACGCAGCAAGCAATAGGTTTTTCTCTGGGGCTTCAAAGTCCGCGCCTAGCTCTTAATCCACAAAACAAACAGGTTTTTTTTCTCGTCATGTGTTGGGCAGCTCTGCTTCAAAGGGTGCTTTTTACGTTCCTGCAAAGCCATCTCGTTTCCTTTTCAGGCACAGTGTTATGAAAACACTGAGTGTTTTCTTGGAATCACCCTTTCCTTTTGTATCCGGCTTTTTCTGCCCTAGATTATTCTTCTACTTTTCTCTTTTTGCATTTACCGTTTTGTTTTTAGCTATTGAGCATTGCATTGCAATCACCGCTTTATTTCTAATCACTGCATCCACAATGACCTTACACACTATGCTATCCGCCATTTTCCTAGTCGCCGCAGCACCGCTAGCCTTGGTAGTGGCTAACGGCGCACCCGATGCTTCTTCCAAGACCTGGTCCTTTTACGACCCGTCATATACCTACTGTGATCCAGGATATCCATTGGAGCAAGATTATAGCAAAGTGCCCGATGCACAGCTTGAGTTTGCTCAGATTGTGGTTCGCCACGGCGACCGTTCTCCAGTGCATTTGATCTCCCACGATACCTCGGAATGGAACTGTAACGGTGTCGCAGAAGAAATATATCTACACGATGTTGGACAAGGCAAGGACAACACGACTGGCTCGTTCCGACAGGAAATCGAGATACCCAGCTGGAACCAAAAGTATGGATACGAAAACATCATATGGAAGGGTACATGCGATGTAGGCGAGCTAACAGACAAAGGGAAAGCTCAGCACCGGCTGCTTGGCTCTCACTTGCGCAGTGTTTACGTTGACAAGCTAGGATTCTTGCCAAAAGAGCTGAGCAACACAAACGAGCTATACACAAGAACAACATATGTCTGGCGCACGAAGAACTCTGCAGAGAGCTTGCTGGGGGCTATGTGGCCTATGCGCGGAATATCGCCTGCTGCGGCTATTCCACTGCATACGTTCCCCAAGGAAATTGAAACCATGTACGGCAATAGCGATGCTTGTCCGCAGCTACATCTGCTTTTGGGACAGATATCTAGATCCAATGAATACCAATCCTTCCTCAAAGAGCAAGGCCCTTTGATGTCAAGGCTAGCGACTATTCTGGGCGTCAAGGGACCGAGCTGGTATGACGGATGGGATGGCTATTTTGATGTTCTCAACGCGCACAAATGCCATGGGAAAGAGCCCCTTTGCGCCGCGTCACTGCCATCTGGCTCTGCTAACAAGGACGGAGAGAGCTGCATCACAGACGAGGACGTTGCACAGGTCTCGCGCAACGCAAACTACGAGTGGGCATTCAAGTATCGCGACAACGCGCTGGCCAGCAACTTTACAACCCTGACAATCGGGTCCTTTGTCGGGACACTGCGTGATCATATGGCTAGCCATATTTCGAGGAAATTAGGCCCCCTGAAGCTTGCCCTATATTCAGGTCATGACTCGACCATATGGCCTCTTCTCATCGTGCTGGGCGCCTCCGACAGAAATGCGCTGTGGCCACCTTACGCGTCCAACCTCATCCTTGAGCTTTGGAAGAAGAATAGCGGTGATCGTGTTGTAAGAGTGATCTTCAACGGGAAGGTGCTCGAGCTGCGCAAAGAGGAGCAGTGGTGCGACATGAACGCTTGTCCGCTAGACCAGTTCTACAAGCGTCTTGCCCAGTTCATTCCTACTGATATTGCCACGGAATGTGCGATTCACTAGCTCGTCGGTGCGAGAGACTTCTATTTTGTGTTCTTTTTTTTCTGTTTTCTGGACCACTGGACAATAGACTCAGAGTATCCTGTTTATCGTGGGTATAGAATAAGCGTAGAACAAGCTATTGGAAGTTTGAGAATATTTTTGTGAGAAATGAAAACTATGTTTTCCGTTTGCCAAATGTCCATTTATCAAAGACGTATGAGCTTTTCTAGTTTCCAGAACATTGGTTTGGCATTTTTGGCACACATTTGGAATCTACGATGTGCAGATCGCCAAAGAGGATGATCCAACATTAATTCAAAATAGTACGGGAAATCCCGCAATTGTTAAAACCAGCTCAAGCTGGTAACACATCCGCCAAAATGCATATTTATTCAAGTTGACAGCGCTTGGCCGTTTAGCAAGCAAAACGGAACCAGAAAGGATCTTGTGATAGGAAACACCAAAACGATTTGCAAAACAATAATAATGTGTTTTATGAAGAATAACCTAGAGTGCACTATCACTCTTTTTTTGAAAAACAAAACAGTGCTTTTTTCTCAGACGTATAAAAGACTGAAAAAACCAGATGTGGAAAAACCTTTTTTCGACTAAAAAGTAAAAGCTATCCGATATTTCACATATAATTTGTTAACCAGCAGCTAGAAGAATTATATTTTTTTGTAAAACTATAATGGTGCACGTCTATTCTCCAGTCTTGGCAATTGTCTTTGCTACCATCGCTGCCGGCGCTGCCGTATCCTCGCAGAGCAACAGCACAGTCAGCACTTCCTACAACACGAATGTCGCCGACTACGACTTTGGCGATGCCAACTACAGCTATTGCGGTGCAGACTACCCCGACAGCTCAACCTACACCGCTGTCAAGGATGCAACGCTCGAGTTCCTCCAGCTGGTTGTTCGCCATGGCGACCGTGCGCCGTCGTACTTTTCGTCAGACATGGGTGCAACCTGGACATGCAGCCCCGTTGAGTCGATCTACCTGAACGGAATCGGCAGCAAGCAGCAGGGAATGACAGGATCATACCAACAGCAGATCGAGATTCCCCAGTGGAACGGCAAGTACGGATATGCAAACAAGGCTTGGTCTGGCTCATGCGACGAAGGACAGCTAACAGACAAGGGGGTTCAGCAGCACCTGGATCTCGGTGCACGCTTGCGCAGCGTCTACGTTGAAAAGCTGGGGTTCCTGCCATATTGGCTCAGAAACACAAGCCAGATGTACTTGAGAACGACCTCGATATGGCGTACAAAGAACTCTGCCGAGGCGCTGTTGAATGGTCTGTGGCCATACCGCGGCATCGACCCAAGCGCGCAGATTCCTATACATACGTATCCAAGCGCAATCGAGACCATGGTTAGCAACATCGCTGCCTGTCCTGGACTCGGCACTGCAATGTCGCAGATTACCAATTCGGCCGAGTTTGGTGCATTCTACCAGAGCCAGGCTGCACTGATAACCAAACTGGATAACGCATTGAAGGCAAGTGGCTCATCGGCGACCTCTGGATGGAGCGGATATGTGGATGTTCTCCTTGCTCGCCAATGCCACGGCATGGAGCTTCCGTGCAGCTCTGACGGCGTCTGCATCACCGATGACGATGTAAAGCAGGTGATGCGGAACGGCCATTACGAACTGGCATTCATAGCGCGCGATCATCCGCTGGTGCCACAGAGTGTTCGGCTTTACATCGGCTCCTTTATCGGGACCCTGCGCGATCAGCTACAGGATGCTGTCAACGGAAAGGCCGGCGACCTGAAGTTCGCTCTGTATTCGGCCCACGATGAAACCATCATTCCTATTCTTGGCGCACTCAAGGCATCAAACACCGACATGCTCTGGCCAGCATACGCAGCCAACCTTGCCCTGGAGCTGTGGAAGAAAAAGGATGGCAGCCGTGTCGTTCGTGTGGTCCTTAACGGTCGGGTGCTGACGCTACAGGAGGGTTTCCAGTGGTGCGACATGAATGCTTGTCCTGCCGACCAGTTTTTCAAGTATCTGGAAACCTATATCCCCAGCGATATTACCACCGAATGTGCCTGAGATACGGTTTATTCTTGTTGCAAAAGAGGTAACAAATAATATAGGGACGATTCACCGCATCAATATTAATAATAAAATGGTATATTTTTAGGGGTTGTCGTGCTATAAAGACAACTACCAAACCAACAGAATATAAATATATATTGCTCTTTGCACATTTAGATTGGCTATGACAGCACCTCTTGCTCTATTAAATGCGGCTCAGCATCTCTGGCAGAACCGTTGAGATCCAGAGGCGCAAGCGATAACATGGCCTCATCTTTGTCCTTGGCGCCCGCAAGATCAATGTCCACACAAAAGTCTCCCAAAAAGCTGTCCAGGGCGCTGTCGCCGTCTATCACAACAGAGTCGGCGTCGCTATGCGAAAGCTCCACAAAGTCTTTGAACAGAGCCTCGCGGAGCTCTAGCCCAAGAGCATATGCCAGAGGCGGGGGCACAGCATTGCCAATCTGGCGGTACATATCTCTGGTGTCGTCCTCCTTGATGCTGTAGATTCTAAACGTATCAGGGAACCCTTGAGCACGAGCACATTCGCGCACAGTAAGAACACGACGCTGGTCGTATAACAAGACAGTTCCGCTCTTGCCCATCGGAGACATTTCTGTAAGTGCAGTTCCAAAGAACCCTTCCGGATCAACACGCCCGTACAATCCCTTCCAGCCGTTGTGACGCGACGCAGCGCTTTCCTTGGCCGACAGACACCACGGCTTTAGCTTATCAGGAAGAGAGCTGTGGTCCTTCCCTGGCTGCAGCTCGACACGACACACGCGCTCAGTGTTGATCGAGTTGAATTTGCGACTGACATGGTTGTAAAGAACATCAACAAGCCTTTCACAATCCTCCGTCTTGTCTGGGATACATATCTGCTGCCTGCGCCGACGCAGACGCTGGAACTCGCTTAACGGCGGGTTCGAGTATCCCATCTCCATCTGGCCGACATATCCGCGTTTTCCATCGTGGTCACCAGGAATGTTAGTTGGCATTCCATTGACCGCAATATATTGGGGCCAGTCCGGGTTGCGGTTGTCAATGTCGGGGTCCGGATACACGTCTGCCGGATTGACAAACTCAAACTTTGGAAGGTCGCCAATAGCTTCTCGGACAGTGATAGCGTGGTGAGGCGCGTTACCATTCAGATGCGCCAGCGGCGCATAGGTGGTGCCGTCTGGAAAGTTGATCTGCGTTTGCTTGGACTTTCCAAACGTTGTGACTGGCTGTGGAACGCCTGGCAGGCGCAGTCCGCGCTTACACGCCCACACGAACAGGCGCCTTCGCGACTGCGCAATTCCGTAGTTTCCAGCCTGCAACACGTAGAATCGTGCCTGATACCCCATGGTTGTTAGCGTCCGCAAAATGAACTTGAGCATCCCCATCTCAATTCCACCCTTGACTTTTCCTGGCCCAACCTGGACACCGCCGAGCCTGTAGTTCAGCAGGCCTCGTACGTTTTCCAACAAAAAGTAGGAGGGTCGGTAAAAATCGACATAAGAAAGTGCATTCGCAATCAACGATGTCTTAATGTCGTCCGCCTTTATAAACCGATTGCACCTTGAGAAGCCCTGGCATGGTGGGCCGCAGTATATGAAATCCACGTCGCCAGGCTGTGGCATGGGCGGCAGTTGCTTGCCATCAAAATTGTTGATCAAAGGACCGCGGGGGATCTTCTGGTGGTCTTTGATAGCCGAGTCAAGAAGCAGGTTTGAGCACTGGTTGTACACCTGGGTGTTTGGATGGTTCTTGGAAAAGGTTATTCCAGCGGATTGCATGTACTCCACAGACCACTTTGTCTCAATGACACCCGACTGCTCCATGCCCTGCGTTAATCCTCCGCATCCAGAAAAAAGATCGAGCGCCCGCAGTCTCTGGCTGCCACGAGCAAAGCTGACAGGCTTATCGGAGCCCGAACTGCCTGGTAGACTGCGCTCTGGAGCCGGCGAATGATGAAGGAACTTTACCAGCATATCAAGCTTCTTTTCACGCTGATGCTTGCAAATGGGGCACGGGGGGCGCATCAACACACGCTGATCCATGTCATCCTCATCATCGCCCTCATCATCGCCATGTTTGCTGGCCATTGCGTCAACATTAGCTGCACGGGGCTTGAGCTCAACCCAGTCCTTTTGCGAAGACGGCCAGTTCTTCTTAGACTCATACATGGCATAGAATGCGTCAAAGTCCGTGTCCTTGTAGCTTACCAGACTTCCCTTGATTTCATCGGGATGAACAATCCAGCACTTGCCACGGAAGGTAGAAGTGTCGGTTTCGCGGATCAGCGGTGTCCAAAACAAGTGTCTCGCATCGTCATATTCCTTCTCCGTGCTCTCTGGCCGCAGATGTGATGGAATAACGCGCATCCGCCTGAGGATCTGGATATCAGCATAGAGGCTCTTTGTTGTGCCGTCTCGCTTGTTGATAAAGGCCTTCTTGCTGGAAAAGCTGACTATATATCCAATGTCAAACGGCTGGTCCTGGTGCGGAGAAGGAACGTATACAAGATCATTTACATGGTACGCAATCCCTTTAACAGTTACAGTCTCTACAAACACTGGCGAGCGCCTTGGCATAGGGACCTCGCTGTCGCCATCGTCATCGCCATCGTTAAGTGTACTTGTTACGCCTCGTCTGACTCCACCAAGCGCCCGACCAAGTTTTATATCTGTCTTTTTCTCGCTTTGCTTGCACGACATGCACCACGTCTGAATGTACCCGTCCTGGCCTTGCAGGTGTTTGTTAACATCTTCAAACATGCCAGAGCCCCTTTCATACCAGAATCTGCAGAAAAGTCTGCTCTCTGCAACCAGCGCATCAACATCCAGCTCCACGTTCGTTGCAATAAATGGTACACTAATCTTACCGCAGAACTGTTGTTTAAACGAATAAGTCTGGCACTCATCCACAAGATACCACTCGTTTGGCAACGAGACCTCTTGTAAGACAGTGTCTCTTCCTGGCAGCAACAATCGCGCGTGAAGCTCCCACTCGTTGTTGGAAACATTGCGTGAGATGCTAACGACCTGCATAACACGAGCAAAGGGCCCTGTTACCAGCTCCCCGCTGTCATTGCTTTGCAAACGGTCATTAGAAGATGACTCCCAAAGGGACAGCAGAGAGCTGCTTCCGGGCAATGGCGTTGGAGCTGCAATAAGAACGGTCTCGCCAATCTCAACAGGAACCACATCCTCCAGTACCTCGCCGTTATACGCAGACGATTTGTGGATGACGCTGATGCTGCTGTAATAGAGCCTGCTTTCGTCGGTGTTTGGAATCCTAGCATCGGGAATGCAGCTGATATTATTTGCGCGAAGATACTGCACCGGAGAGCAGCGCTGGAGGTCGGGCACTGAAATGATCCCCTTGACCTTGTCGGCAGACCCGAGCTTTGCTTTGGAAGACACCTCTGCATAGCGCTTGCGCCATACATCCGCAGAGGCATCTTTGCCCTTTGCATCCTTCTTGGAAGCTGCTTTTGTGGAAGCGTCTGTTGACTCGTAGCTGCTGACGTTCAGCAGCTCACGAGCATAGAGCCCCTTTGCGACAGAGGCAACAAGCGGAGTAATACAGGCGGGATTCTCTCTTTTGGGCTCGCCAATAGTCGCATGTCCGCTGCGTCCTCTTACACTACGACTAACAGCGTTGTTCGGCCTCTCATTCGATGGTTTGCTTTTCCTCACGCGTTTTTTCTTGGACTTTGCGTCCTTTGGAATCCCGCACAGGGCGCTGATAAGGGCTGTGTCGAATAGATCAACCTGGTCAGGCTCCCTAATCCAAGACTGAAGCTCCTCGACAATCAACTCTCGGAGCAACTCCATATCTCCCAACACGATCGGCGATAGACGACTCACAACATCGCAGGGATTCTGTCTCAACTTTTTTGCAAAATCGTCCAGGGTCATCTCGGGATTCGTATTCGCCTGTCTGATCGCCTGATGTGCAATGAATATACTTTTGTAGAAAGGTGTGTATGCTGCAACGTAATTTGGGTGAGGATTGAGCAGCTTATACCAGCCAAAGCACGTACACACCCAGACCTCCGTGTCACCGCCCTTGACCATGTATGTCTCGTAGCGGAGGATTGCAGAAAGCCTGATACGGTGTACGAATCTGCTGCTTCTGGGTTCGTGTTCAGCAGACCTAGGACATGTTGCGTCGTTGAAGCCCGAGGCGCTTCCAGGCCTCTCAAGGTCAAAGTTGCTACCAGTGTCATCAAAATCGTCGTCCTCGTCGATATCTGCTTGATAGGTGTCATAGTACTCCCCAAGCTCGTTTATATCTAACGACTCTACATCGCCGGAAATGGTTATATCTGTTCCCTCGGCACCCAGGAACGAGAGATCCACAATCATGTTGTTGTTGTCCTGATCAAAGACCGTAAAGTTGTCGAGGGTACGGCATGGAAGCTCGTCGGCCTCGCCTGCTTCAATCTCGTCTGGGGGAGTCTCGTTTAAAACCTCAAGACCTTCGTGCTCGATCTCCTCGTCATCGGGCGGTATGTAAATGGATGACAGGTCGTCTGTGTCTTGTTCTTTTGGCCTTGGTGGTCGGGAATACGACTCGTCGGTAGCCACCTCTTTTCCTTTTCTCGATTGGCTACTTGGAGCTTGAGAGATAACTAATGGATCGCCACAACTTCTAGACGAGGATGCAACACTAGAACCGGTCCCTTTGCTGGTTGTAGAATCGTCAATCTCTGGAACCATGACTATAATAAGAACAGACGGCTTTAACAGCGGTTTAGAAACTGGGGGTTTGCGTATTGGCGATTAAACACAGAAATCGCTGTCAGCACGTTATCAACAATGTGCTATTTACCTTGGTCATCGTCGGTCGCGCCGTTGGCAGCGCAGCTATCGCTCTCAAAGTCAGAAGAGCAGCCAGCTGCGCGTGCAACTACATTGTCTTGTCAAACCAGTAAGATGATACAGTTATGCTAGTCAGTACACACGACAGCCGTCAAGAATCAATAGTACCCTGTGTGTACGCAGACTGTTTGTGACTTGTCTACTTACCTTTGTTGCGCGATCCGGTGCTCTGACTAGGCTTTCTCTTCAGCTGGCCATTTGGTATGGGCAGGCTTGAGCAGGTGTCAGACTCAAAGTCGCTGTCCATTTCTGTTGCCGAATTAAACACAGGGCCAATATGCAATACACGCCAGTACCACGCGCTGTTCCGATAAGTAGTAAGAGCTGACTAGAAAAGGCTGTTAGTACAGAATGCACATAATAGAAGTAATTTGAAGCAGAAAGAGCTAGCAGCTCGAGTTGGCTGGTTGTGCAGTGTTTTTTATTTCCACAATTGGAGTTGCTAACAATCAGTTGATTTGGCATCATAACCGAGAATGCAGCCTTAGCAGTGCTTTTTCCGCTCTTGTGTTCAGCCCTGATTATAATAGATCCATCCAAAGACGCAGAGGCCAGTACAATTTAACTGTACGCGACGCGTTTAGACGCTAGAAATAACGCGCGTGTTTGTTATTTTTTTGCTTTGACATCAGGTTTTCTTTTGGTGCAGCTGTTACCATGGAAAATCTGATCTGATTCGGCAGTCGATTTTTTTGAGTAGCCTCTAGTGGAAATGAAATTAGGCTTTTGCTGAAGCAATTTGCGGCGCGCATCTCAGACGCAGTAATTCACCCACAGCCTTCCGCATCCGTGCGCTTGGGCTGCAGCGCCCGCGCTGTCTCAAGTCAGTCTCACAGCCATATAAGCCATTATGTGGGTGAAAGTGCCTACCATATTCCCTTAGCCATTTCCCCACACATACACATATTAGTACTTGCGTGAGTACACAACCCCCTTTGCTTGCCTCTCTTTGTTTTCTCATTTAATATACACCGACAATAGCAAGGCGCTTTTTGCCACGATTAATGGCTGTACAGCAAACGATTGCATTATTAAAATGAAAGCACATAATGTGGCTTTCATAATATCCAAAATCTATTAACACAGGAACATTAGCAATTTGCATGCATTCCAATAAACCACATAATGAAGAAACGAGCTTCTGTTCGCGATCAGCAATATCGAGAAGAGAATTCTAGGTATCGTCGACACAACCAGCAGGCTCTTTCTTCATCAAGTTTTGACATGTCTTGGGCTTGGATGATGCTGCATGTTGTTTTTAGAAGAAAAATTACTTCTCCGCAATAATGCACACTTGTATTAGCCAGACACAAATCTCCCCTGATAAAGTTAGCCATGCATAAAGTTCTTGCTCAATTACTAGAAACATAGATCCAAACTATGTGTATTGTGTAAATGTGGTAGTGATCCTCCCCAGAGGTAATTTATATTTATTTTGGTAAACTATGTATAGTTTCGAACAAAAGCTGGCCGTCGGCTAGCAAATTTCGTTTATATTTCCCCAGAGTGTTGTTCTGATTCGTGGTCTGCTAAAATAAGCCTTTTGGATTTCTATATTTCCTTTTTCTTCTTTCTTAAATCTTAAACCTCAAACCTCGTGCTGTTGGCTTTAGGCTATCTACTATACATTTGTTTTTATTCAAAAGTACGGATTGCATGCGTGCTTGACTCATATACATTTTCACATTTCTATTTGTTGTTGTTTCAAAGTCGAATATAGTTCAACCTCAAAAGGTAAAATATTAATACTAAGCAACAAATATCTATTCTGATAGCTACACATGAATAATCACAAACCTCAAATATAATCATAACCGAGCGTTGTTTCAAATACACAAATCACAGATATTACCTGAACTATGTATTAAATTATACGTTGCACTGGCACACAACAACACTGCTTGCCTCTGTTACATTTTTTTTTGCAATTTGCATTTTGTTGCTAGTATCGATTACTCCATTTGATCATTGTAGCCGTTACATCTCTTTCGAGTAATTTTATTCAAATATGTGGAAGTATCTGACAGTGGCAGCACTCGCCATAGATGTTCTGGTGGCATCGGCAGCTATGCTTCCGCAGCAATACCCGCTAGATAGCAAGTAAGTATTTGAAGCTAGCATTATAAGGATTCACAAAACAGGCTTAACTTTTAGTCTAATGCTAACGCGTAAGGTATATGTACGTACACTGTAGTCCGTCAGCACTGGCAAGCCAACAATTACCTGTGCTTGATGGGCTTCCGGTTGCAGGAATGCAGCTTGTTGCCATTGACAGCGAATATAGCACAGATACACAGCAGAGTGAAGAGCAACCTGCAAATAGCAACAATCAGGATACACAGGAGCTAGGCACCGGAAGTGGTAGCCAGGGCGGTTCGTTCAAGATACCGATTTCTGTACACAAATCAGCTACAAGCAGGGCATCCACCATGGCTGCCAGAATCAGAACTTTGAAAAAACACATGCTCAGCGTTCCAGGCAAGTGGCTTCAGGCCGTGGAAAAGCTTCCTGTCAAGGAGTATGGCAACGGGATTGAGGTAAGCAAAGTCCATTGTAGCTATTACAGAACATGTGCTGCAAGTGGAAACAACAAAGAACAACATGTTATTTGTATCTTTTCAACCTCTTTCTGCCAGAATGGTGCATTCTAATAGCAACAATAATTGTTATTCTCTAATATCGGATGTAGTACTATGGCGAAGTCGGAGTGGGCTCACCACCACAGATATTCAAGCTTGACTTGGATACGGGGTCTGGGGATGTTTGGCTTGCTGGAGAACAGTGCGACGTGTGCAGTCGCCACAAAAAATTTAGCCCAAAAAAGTCGTCGACATATAAAATGGAAGGAAGGAAATGGGGCATCTCATACGGCGATGGCTCGTTTGCTGCCGGATACACAATCAGAGTAAGTTGTAACATATGCTTTTCTTTTGAGCGGATATCATAGTAATTATGTTTGCTAATTCTTTTATTCACTCAATCACTTTTTTATGGATCTTGCAATTAGGACACGGTCACCATTGGGAATCTCACTGTGCCAAACCAAGTGATCGGTCTGGCGGTGAATGAATCCAAGGCGTACCAAATCGACACTGTGGATGGTCTACTAGGTCTTTCATACAGCGGCGTATCATTTATCCAAGGTAAGACAGCAGTTTGGACAATCCTTGGGGGGTGTAATGCTTTTTTTTGCAAAACAAAAGTGTCTTGTAAACCAAGTGTATACACTAAATTGGAAAGTCAATACTAAACCAATAATTCAAAATAAAAACACCAGTGTTACTTGCTATTAGGAGTCACGACGTTTCTTGATAATATTTACGAAAACAATTATCTAAAAGACCCGCTGTTTTCTGTATATATAAAGGAGAAGGACAAGGACGACTATGCTGGAGAGTACCTGTTTGGCGACATTGATAAGAACCGGTACAGCGGAGATCTAACGTGGGTTCCTCTTTACCAGCCCAAGTTCTGGCAAATAATGCTAGACAATGTGTCGCTCAATGTCGATGGCGTTGGAAAGGAGAAGATGGAGATCAGTGGTCCAGTAATTCTGGACACAGGAACAACGTTGATTGTAATGAATGATGAGCAAGCGACAGAGTTCCACAGAGCAATTCCCTCCGCCGAGAACAGCGATATCTACGGCTGGATTATGCCATGCAATACAGAACAGCTTGTGCCGGGCAATGTCAGCTTTACAATTGCTGGTGTTGATTTCTCGGTGCCGGTCAAGAACATTGTGCGCGAGCCAGTCAAGGGTCTGGATGGCTGGTGCTTCTCAGCAGTTACAAGCGGAGCCTCGAATGTAAGTAAACCAATGAAGGAATTTAGGATTCAGCTCATGTATTTCCCTCTTGCAACTACTTGCTGTGAGTAGTGGCAATATGTGTTGCTTTGTTGCGTTGTCAAAAAAAGTGGATAACAACACTAACGTTATGCTCGTATTTTTTTTTATTTATTTTCACCGATCATTTGGACTATTGTAGTTTATCATTCTTGGAGATGTCTTTTTGCGTTCAAACTATGTTGTGTTTGACCGTGGAAACTCGCGTGTTGGCATTGCACCATCTAAACATTGAGCCTATTCTAGCATTTATCTCACCAGGTTTGTGGTGTGCAGATAAAGGATTTCTGAAATAATAAAACATATCATTTTACAAAGCAGAAAAAGTAGTTATTGCGTATAATAAGGATGTGGGGGGTTTAAAGTGATAAGGTTGAAAACAATAAACATGATATCTATTGTAGCATTCCACCCTTCTTCTGATTTATTTTTCGTCTATTGTTTGCCAATAGGCGAAATTCCAGCTTTCTGCAATGCCAGAAAGCAGTAAACAAACAATGGTGTTCTAGGTTGCTACAAGCTACTTTTCCCAGATACAAAACATAGTAATTATAGGCGAACAAGAGTAGCAACGCCCTTCATTGAAATGCCGCCCTCGTTGTTTGTGACCCACAGCTCGCAGCGACTGGTTTCGGAAGCGTCGTCGCAGGCAATCCACCGTCCGTTTAAGGACAAGGACTGGCCGCAGTAGAGAGGGGATATAGCGCGGTAGTCAAAGCTCTTCAGGGCCATTCCGGCGGGCATATGCGACTGGAGCAGTTGGAGCAGAAGCGTACAGGTGAGCGGGCCGTGAACAAGAAGCCCTGGATGGCTCTCGATGCCACAGGCGTAGGGAGCGTCGTAGTGGATGCGGTGAGAGTTCCACGACAGCGCAGAGTAGCGGAACAGAAGGATCTCCGAGGGCGTGATAGCGTGGGAAAAGTCGGGCTGCTTGTTGTAGCTGACGATCTTGCGCTGAAGGTTTGTGGGAACCATGTAGGCCAGATCACGGCGTTCCCTGACACACAGTCCCGCCTCGTTGTGCATGTCCAGAAGGAGAGCGACAAATACCAGCGGATTGGCGCCCGCTCTTTCTTTGATATCCACGGCCTCGATCTGCTTTGTTTGTGCTGCCAGGTGGCCCACCCGGAGTGGGTTCGAGGGATAAAACTCGATCAGACCGCCAGCCCACACCCTCTGCACAAAGGGAGGCGGCGGTGCCTCGTCTGCGTGGTAGCCGTCGGGTGCCAGCTCAGGCTCTGCTGTGTGTGACGGGAAGTAGACGAGATGCGCTGCTGGCGGCAGAACGGCATCCACAGCCACGTCGCCCACCTTTGTGTCGCGCGGATAGTTGGGGTATTGTGGAGGAAGATATGGGCGGATAGACTGGTCTAGCAGGGTGATCTGGCGGCCGTCCATGCGGCCCCTAAGAACAGATGTTTTTCCAACCACCGACTCCTTCCATGCGGAAATCTCGCTGCCGTGGCTCGAGACAGAGCTGTCGGACGACATGAGGCGAGCAGCAGCGGCTGGTTGCACAAACAAGCTGGTACGTCTGGGTGTCGAGGATAAAGCAGAATGCAGTAGCGCAGCAGAATGGCGAAACAGAAAAGAGGGAGTGCCAGCCAAGACCGGGGGACAAAAGCGTCTTTGAGAAAGCATCGTTTTAGAAGGAAGAAATAAAGCCTGGTAGCGGTTTTGTTTATCGTTTATCGTTTATGTGTTTGCACTCAAGCCACCTGTGCGTGAGTAAGAGGAAGAAGGGAAAAGGAAAATGAAAAGCCTCTTGCAAGTATTGGGACCATATGTGGTCTACTAACAAAGAAAATCAGAAAAGGCAACGGAACAGCACGGTTCACACAAGTCGAAATATAGAGTTGAACAGGAGAAAGAGAAGTTGAAAGAGAAACTTGAGCTTATATCGTTCTATTTCTTAGATTTTGAGGGATCTGGCTTCTTTCTCCACGCAATCAAGATATGGCTTCATAAAGACCTCGTGATCTCAAAAACCCGGGGGAGAAAGCTCCAGAGACAACCAGTGTCCTCTTTCTTCAGCTGAAAATGGCGCTTGCTGTACCAAGGAGCGGTTCTGGGAGCTGGTGCCACATGGAAACAAACTGCACGGCAACGACGCGTGCTCTGTGGGGGGGACGGGGCGAAACAATTGCACTCAGGTCGTTTGCCTTTGGATCGGTTGGTTACAGAGCCCAGTGCTGGAATGGACAGGCATTTGTGACAAGGCGTGGCCAATTCAAAGAAGGATGATCCAAAAAAGGAGAGGTGGCTGATTGCGAAGCATGGCAAGTAAACCAAGTAACCCAAAACGCTTGCACAGTAGCATCCACGAGCCGGATGCGCCGTCTCCCACCCTTCTTTTCGGTTTCTGTATTTGGCGGCAAAACAGAGTAGGCGGTGGGAAAAAAGAATGGTAACAAACAAGGGAGCACACACAGCAAACGTTGCCGCATATGGAATACAGGAAATGAAGCATCAGCCCTCAATTGACTCTAACATATTTGGATGCAAAACAACAATAGCAGCGTTTCCTTTTGTTTTCAGTACCACTGCTTTTTGGAGGAAAAGAAGGTTGGGTTACAGAACAAAAAGGCAGAACCAAGCAAGAAAAAAGGTGGTGAATAAATGAGTAGCATACAACAGCAACGGGCTATTTTGCTTTTACAAAGGGCCATTTGAACAATAGAGTGGGAGCAATTGTGCGGAAATAGACACCATATATAAAATGGAAAGTCAGGCAGCCTCCTTTTGTTAAGCCAGCTTTGAACAACAATATTTTTCTCAATATGGAGCTGGTTTTCGTTTGTGCTCAAATGGTGACATGCACACAACATCCCTCGCACCCCTCCGTTCCCTCGTTCCGCGCAGCCATACAAGCACTATATTGAATGGAAAAAGAATGCAATTCGCTTCTTCTGACACGACCAAGGCAGCCTGCGCTTGTTGGCTTGCTGCTCCCTCTTTAAAAGCCATAGAGGCAGCAATAGCGGGGACGAAGGGGACCTTGGGGATGGTTAACAAACATCTCTCTTCCTTTCTTGCTTTTATACCTTTGCTGTCCCCACCAGGATATTACTTATTTCGCACATACTGCACTTTTCTACATCTATATTATACTACCAGAACGTGTGCTGCTAGAATTGGCTATTACCCTCATTTCTTCTTTGGCCCACTCTGAATTTTTTTTGGAAACAAGGGACATCCCATCGTTGTTAGAGCTGGTGCCTATTTTCTATCCTTGCCTCCTTCTTCCCCTTCCCTGTTCAGAGTTGCTCCACATATCCTTCTTCTCACTCTCTCACTCTCTCACTCTCGCTTGCACTCTACTCAACACAGACTAAACATTGTACTGACATTTTTGTCCAGAAACCTTGACAGGATCAACACCATAAATGCTTTCGCCCAGCAAGAAGAGGGCATCGACAGCCACGTCGGGCGCAACATCCGGAATGTCAAGTGCAGACAAGCAGAGCCAGACGGCAGCGCTTAACGGCGCTCCACAGAACATTATAAACGACCCACGCGTCATATCGCTTGAGCTGGCGTTTCCGCTCAAGAAGCCGTCCGGCGGACTCAAGCCGCTGCGGACGTACCAGGGCGAAATCAGCATTGAAGTAGCGGAGGCTGTGGATGTCAAGCAGCTGAATGTGACATTCGAGGGCTGGGAGCGGGTAGATTTTGGAGGCAAAGCCGGAACATCACGCAGACCAATTTGCCGCTCAACAGAGGATCTGCTGCAGACAAGCAGCGCCGTGGTTGACACCATTGTGGGGCGGAGGGTGTTCCGTTTCACGCTGTCTACGCCCAACGTCAACTTCCCGGCAGCCATGGACTCGGCAATATGCGAGATCTCGTACTCGCTGACGGCGACGCTGGTAGGCGCTTCAAACAGCAGCGGGCAGAACACGACATGCGCGAACAACATTGGCACGCTGGCATCGTCATCGGTCGGCGTTCAAATGGCACCGCGAGTGCTGGCGTCGGGAGTCGGGTGGCTGAAGCCGTTGGTGATGCGCGATGGCGTGATGCTGGAGGAGACCACCAAGCGGCGCTTCCGGCGGCAGGCGGTGCTGAAGGCAATGAACATCTGCGTCCAGGTGCGCAACCACTGCTGCACTCTGGGCGAGGCAATTGCGGTGGATGTGGATGCTACCATGTTGCAGAGCGACCGGGTGCTGACATTTGTGCGAGCGGCAGTCATCGAGCAGGTTGCGCTAAAGACCAGTGTGCAGGATGCAGAGGCGCTGGCGGCTATCCACGCCTTCCTGGGCGCGCAGGGCACCGCCAACAGCCCAACGGTCATTCTGGCCGAGCGTACGCTCAACCGCAAGGTGTCTGAAATCGATCCCAGCATGCTGACTGCCTCATCGCCTGCCGCCTGGGGCGCGTCGGCGGATGGCGTTGGCATGCGAAACCGCCGCACCAAGACGCCACCACTGGTGGGGCTCAGTGGCATCCAGAACCTGCACATCCGCGTGCCGCGCAAGGACGTGTGCACGGCTGACGGCTTTATCCTGGGCTTCTCGCATGTCCTGCGTCTGACATTCGGCCTCACGTCACGTCCGTCGTCCAGCGGCATCTTTGACACCAAGTACGCTACCAAGGACATTCCTCTGCGACTAGTCACCTCCAAGTTTGGCGATGTTGGCCGTGCCTCCCAGGCCGAAATCAACAAGCGCTTATCCGCTCTGACGATGGAGAGTGACGGCGGCGCTGTTTCCGAGGCTTACGGCTACTTGCTCAGCGAGAACTCTCGTGCCCTGCGTCCAGAGTCCCTCGAGTCCTTTGGCTGCCACAAGAACGTGCCCACGCCTATTCTGCTGGCCGTTTCAGACGCTCTTGAAAGGCAGTATACGCCGCTGCCGCGCCCCACCTCCTCATGCAAAGCATCTCTCCTGCCTGCTTCTACGTCGCAGGTTTCTTTGCTGGAAAGCGCTATGCGCACAGACCCAGATATTGCGCCAGTGTTGCCAGAGTCGCCCGATAGAGCCGGCTTTCAGTACGGGCCTCTGCCGCCCATCCCCCAGCCCAAATCTGAGCCCCAACCACGTGGCACCAGCACCAATTCCAGCACTAGAGCTAGTACCAGTGCGCCTGATACCCCGAATCCAACAGATCATGTCGAAGCAGCTGCGCTGCCACAGGAGATGGATGCCGATCGAAAGAGCGTCGGCGGCGACAATGACAGCAGGGTTGACGACGCCGAGTCGTCGGCTTTGTACATGGCCGTCGACAACGACGCCAGCACAAGCTGGTCGGCCGATGAAGAAAAGTTCCACACATGCAGACAGCAGCGCGACACTCTTGTGGAGGCCGATCGCATCACGGCCAGCTCCCAGCAGCAAACCAGCTCTCTCCAGAGCTTCCACTCGTTCGACAGTCTGCACAGCTACACCAGCAGCGCTTCCGCGCACTCTTCTTCTAGAGATCGGACAGTGCGTGTCAAAGAGCCAAGCATTGCATCGAATCCTCAAGACAGCCAGGGCTCGGACACATTGTCTGCGCAGAACTCTGCAAGCTCTCTCGACAACCCAACTGCCTCTGATGATGACGCATGCGAGACCGCCGCCGAACGAAAGATCCGAAGCAGCGATAAGCGCGAATCGGCGCAGAGCCAGAGTGAAACCATTATCTGCTCCCCATCCACCGAGCAGCACGACGTGTTTGACAAATGCGTCACCTCCGATCCAAAGGTGCCGGAGCTGAAACTGATTCCGTCAATTCCCATTATCCGCTCGTTGGACGAAATGACGCGGGACTTTTTCGGCACCACCATCTCAAACAGCGACTATTTTGGATAGTGGTATTTGGCTAATGAGACAGATGAAAGCTGGGCTTCTTTTTGCTGTTATTGCTATTGTTTATTTGAGACCAAGGCGTACGATTTTTCTCTGTGGCTATTGTAGGGTCTCTCATCTCATTTGTTCTTGGTTTCTTTCCTCGACTAGCTTTTATCTTTGTGACTTTTCCTTTTTCTCTCCATTCCATAATGTATGAATACTCATGCCTGCTGACGCACTATATTAGCTGGATGGCACATTCCTTTTGTCTATTTGCACCCACAGGAGAGATAAGAACAAACAAACGAACAGAAAACTGTGTGCGAATATCCCTTTGTTTCAAACGCAGCTACTCGTTAAGCTTGGCAATGGCTTCGATCTCCACCTTTGCGTTCTTTGGCAGCTTTGCCACCTCAAAGGCAGAGCGAGCGGGCGGGGCAGTGTGGAACACCTTTCCGTAGGCCTCGTTCATTGCCGGCCACTCGTTGATATCGTCAAGGAAGCACGTGGTCTTGACGACATTGGCAATGCTGCTTCCAGACGCAACCAGGACTGCCTCCAGGTTCTTGAGGACCTGCTCTGTCTGACCCCTGATGTCCTTGGCCTCGATCTCGCCGGTTTCGGGGTTGATCGGGATCTGTCCAGACACGAAGACCATGCCGTTAACAACGATGCCCTGCGAGTAGGGCCCAAGTGCTGCTGGGGCCTTGTTGGTCGAAACGACTTGGCGGGAAGAAGACATTGGGCGGTGTTTTTGGTGGATCGTGCTGGCTGCAAACAGGCGACTTGGAAAAGAGGTAGAAAGCGGGTGAATACCTAGTGATGATAGTCTGGAAGGAGAAGCTCGAATAATAGTTGAAATCATTGAGTGGGAAAGTGGAAGAGAAGAGAAAAACCTGGATGAAAAACCGGATTCCGATTGCTAACGCAACGCAGTCAGGAAGAAACAGAAAAAACGAGGAAGAGGGGTTTGGGGGTTTCAATATCAGATAATTTCAAAAAAAAATAGCAACAAGATCGGAAAGAAAAGAATGAAATATACTTGACATCAAAATTGAAGGATTTAAAACGATATATGCCAGGCTAGAAAATTAGCGTCCTTTGACGGAACAAAAATATGTGAAAAGGTGCGGGAAATTGTACAGGAGCCGCCTCCTCTTTATATATTTCATTTCGCGTCACTACTGAACAAGGGGGTTATTTCCTCTTTCTTTGGATTTTAATAGTATGCGCCGCCGCCGCCGCCCTCATCGTCATCTATATCGCCAATGTCGTCCTCTTCGCCATTATCAAAGTACGTGTCCATGTAATCGTTCTCTTCTTCCTCCTCTTCCTCCTCGAGCTCGCCATCCACGGCCTCGTCGTCGGACTCGTCGTCCTTCTTTTTCTTCTTCTTCTCCTTATCGCCATCCTCTTCTTCATCATCATCATCATCATCGCCATCGTCATCCTTCGTCTTCTTCAGCACCTCAAGCAACTCACCGCCGCCATCAGCCTGCTCTCGCGTGCGCTTTACTCGCTTCTTGAGCACCACCGATTGCAGCTCCTCGGGAAATAAATTGATGTCAGTCTGTAGTCCCTTCAGCGGATGCTGCACGTATCCGCCGTCTTGGCCCTTGAAATACCGGTCAGAATATCTCTCGACATCGCGTGGTGGCGGTGGCAAGTGTAAGTAAAACACCGATGCCCTGACATCCTCACGGAACTTGTGTGCAAGTTCGGCAATATGCCGCTCCTCTTTTGTGCTTCCCCTGCCTGCCGGGACTTCGTATTCGGGAAAGTCCCCGCTTGCCTCGTCGTTCTTGCTAAACAGCGACTTTCCGAGCAGCTCCGTCTGCAGGGCGCTCATCTCTCGTCGCGTTCCATTTCCCCACCCGCGTCCACGCCCTCGAGACATTGCTTGCCTGTTCCCAATGTACTCTGTCGCCTCACCACTGTACTAGAAATAACTGCTTAGAGTGATGCAGAAAAGAGTGGTTGTTTGATTGAGCAATAAATAGAGACTAGGTAGCGATGAAAACGATACAGTAGAAAAACAAAGCACATAAAATGTGGGCGAAGGAAAAGGATAGCTCAAAAGCCCAACTTTTCACACATAAAAAAAGCACACTAGTGATCAGATCCACATTGGATCAGAACCCTGATCAATAAAATAATGTTAAAGGTGAAATGCCATCCTCTGTTACACGTTTCCAGCAGAAAAAGATTCAATATTACATTCACCCTACACTTTAAAATAATTCTAACTAGCTATCTTGGCCTAAAGCTCACTGAACGCGGCTCTTGAACAAAGAAAAGCGCTCAATGTTGTCTATTGTCCATTTTGGCCGCTGCTTTTCCCACTCCTTTTCACTTTCGTCCTTGTTAATCGCTCTGCCAACTTCAGCAAACGCATCGCGATCGAGCTTCCTTGTGTTATCATCAAACTTCTTAAGGCCGCCTGCATCACCAGACTCACTTGTCTGTCTCTTAAACACCTGGTACCGACTCCATGCAACGTCCATCAGCCGACTGCCGAAACCAAGCTTGATCCACACCATGATCGCGTAAGCAACAACCCCAATAACAATCCATCCCACGACGTCAAGAAACACAACCGATAGAACGCTAACCGCCGTCTCCCATGGATGCAAGGCAACATGAGCTGCTGCCACTACCCCTCTCACAATAACCTTTTCAACTAGCCATCCACACGCTCTGAGCAGCACCACGCCCACCATGCCCAGAACGGGCACCCTCGAAACCTGTCCTGCAATCCACAAGCCAAACACATGTGCAAGTCGTGAAGCCCCAGCAGTGTTGCTGCCGGCTGCTTCCGATGCTATGGTGCTGCCAAGGTGTGCTCTTGGCGGCCAAACGAGAATGTGTACCACCTGAATCACCACCAGTATGATCAGACACGCCAGCGGCATCGGCGACAGCCCAAGGCGTCGCGAGACTCTTGTAGACTGCTCGAAAAATAGTTGGGGTTTTGTGACCGACTGGGAGGTCCTCTCGCGTGTCCTCTTAGGCGTAAGGTTGTTGTCTGTATCACGGGCCTGGGCAGTGTGGTTGTGCTGGCGACCATCCGTGTCTTCGTCACCGCGCACCCATTCCAGCACCTTTAACGCAGTATGCACGAGAATAGAAGACGATCTTGGCCGTGCCATGCTAGTAGATGCCCTCTGGTCGCCCATCCCTGCTGGCGGCATATGGCTGGCGGAACTGCTCTGAGCAATCTTCTCGTCGGCATCAGTAGACGATTCGAACAATGCAGCCCGCTCTCCATCGTCGAGTCCAGGCGGCGGCTTGACACTCACTCGGGATCCCGTCTTTGGGCAAGCCATGTCGCGCGACAAGATCCCTATGTAGTGCGAGTATATTTCGGGTCGGATCCAGTTCAGCTTGGTAACAAAGGCGTGCTTGATCCAGTCAATAAGAATCTCTGAGCCAAGCACCATAAGAATGGGCGTTATAATGCGATTTACCAGCGGCATCGACACCCACGAGGGCAATAGCGGGCCAAAGGCCGACGGCGTCGCCTTGTCAAAGGAGACGGGCAGCTGTGCAGGGGGGAGCATACCCGCCGATGCTCCACCCGAAGAAATAAAGGCCCCAGCTGACGTCGGCGATGTTGATGTTGTCGCACTCTCAAAAAGAGGCGAGGTAGCAGATCCAGAGAGCTCAGCCAGGTTACGGAGAATGATAAGGAACAAAAATATTATTTGCTGGAACCGCTCTACGATATCCGCGCACGAGATCTGGAACAACATCTCCTTTTCCCACTTTTTGAAGACGTTGCTCTTTATCTCCACAAACTGGTTTGATATCAGCAGCGACAAGAGTTGGTCGCTGTACGAGTTCACTGCCACGTGCAGCGTAATCATCTGGTAGAAAAGCACCAGCGTATGCCCCAGCATGTAAGCCTGTGCCAATACAAAGTAGGCTGGCCCAGTCTTCCAGCGCTGGCTCCATGGATCGGTAACTGTTGATTGAAGCGCATCCAGCGCATCATGCCCAAATGAAGATAGCAGTCTATCGAATATGTCCAGCGTGCTGAATATAAAGTAGAGCTTGAGCGAGCTCTGGGCACGGATACTGTGGTACATCTGTGCAGCATCGATCCGACACAAAACAGCACATGTAACAATAAATAGCAGTCCGCGGTAAAAGTCGAACAATTGCGTGGGTAATAACCAGCGCCCCATATGACCACTACTGTTGCTGCCGTTCTCGGATGCACTCACATCCCGGCCGCTGACACGCAGCATCCAGCGATGCGCATACATTCCCATTCGCGTTAGCCGTCGGCTCCATGAAGCTGGCATCAGGCGAAGCGTCGTTTGGGCAACTGAAGAGCAGAATGCGCTTTCCAGAAGCATGGGCATATCGTAAGCAAGCGAAACAACGAGCTTGCCTGCAGCAAAAGCAAACTTTGCTGGCAAAATTGAAAACACATAGAGCAGCGCATCAATGCAGATCGCAACCCCAAACCAAATAAGCTTTTCCACGTTCCATGGGATACGCAGAAACTGCGACATTCGCTGGCGTTTGATGTGGATGTTTGGATCAAACTCACTTGACTGTAACTCGGCCACATACTGATCCCACAGCGACGCAGTGCCGTCCAAGTACATTGCGGGAATCGCGACTGTCTCGCTCTCCGCTGATACTCTGCTATCGCAGCTCTTCCTCGGTATCGAAGGAAACTGAGCATCGTCTACATATTCATCGTCTCTGCTACGCTGGAGTACTTCCACACTCTCGCGCTTATGTGGAGCTTTGAGCGTTATGGTCATCGTCTCGCCGCCGGACTCGCTGCCTGGCCGCTCGAAGGTAGAAAGAGTAGACAAAATATTATGAGAAGCGGCGGAAAGGGATTCGATATCATTATGTCTCTCGACTGACTCGAGATTACGCAGCGCCTCTGCAATTGCAGCAGATGAGTAGCTATAGCGCTTATGGGGAGGCTCGGCTGAAATAGTGCTCCATCTTGCACTGCTGGATGTGCTGCTTGCATCAGTAGCCAGGTGCTCGCTCTCAAATAGAACTGGTGATAGCGGCAACTCAACCTCTTCCAGCTGCTGAGAGTCGTCTCTCTCTTCGTCCTCTTCTTGTAGGATTGGGATCTCTGGTGTTCCGATATCGCGATGTTTGGCCAAAATTCTGTGACGCAAGCCCTCACCGCTTACTCTTCGGGCCTGGTTTGGCTCTGCAAGGAGCGTCGAGCCATTTGTGCTGCCTAATGCTAGAAAGTCAGCTGCTGTTGTTGAGCTGTAGCTCGTATGCGCATCCTCATTAGCTAGACAAGGCAGTATGCTGTCGCTGTCGCTGTTGTCGTTGTTGTTGTTTCTGCTTTCAATATCACTGCAATTACTGTAGTTGCCTTCTTGAGAGTCGTCGCTGTCCATGGCAGTAGCAGCATCATGATTAGAAGTTCTGGCTGAAGCCACCACCTTTGCTACGGCCGGCAATAGCATTGCATGGTCCCTGCTAACTGACAATGCGGGGGCGGGCCCTGTGTATGCAGGGTTTGGAGATCTCAAGGTCCTAGCCAGGTGCTGCTGGCTGTGAGATCCAGCTCTGCCTGTCGGCGAGAGCGACTCATGTCTAGATGGCCTGGATGCAGCATGGGTTGCAGCGTTGATATTAGACACACTGATGGACCGCATAATGCGTGTGATGTTGAGCGTTGGGCAAGACACGCCGCGAATGTGGCTTGACGAGAACCGCCTTGCCCGCTTCAGCTGCTCGTCGCTCCACATGACGGAGGCTCTGGGCTCGTCTGCGTACTCTGCAAACGGTTCAGCTATGCTGTTCCGAAGGCTGCTCCTCATGCTGCTTGGTCTGCTCTCTGCCGGACTGCCGTGATAGCTGCTATTAATCGCTGTGCGCTGACTATCAAGACTCAGTCGTGGGGGCAGGCTCTCATGCTTTGCGGCGGACACAGCAGAGGCCGCACTGGAACGTCCTCTTGTCTTTACCGACTGGTGGCGCTGGAGATGATGCGTGGTGCTCCTGGGGCGCGGTGCCAAACTAGGAAGACAATATGTCTGGTTGTTCTCCTGCTGAAGCAAACCCTGCGAGATACCGCGTCTTCGGTCCCTGTGCGTGTGTAGTGGCGAGCGCTGTGTAGGCGACAATGTTGGCGTGTGCTCGCTTGAGTGCCTACTTTTAGAAATGCAAAGTCCGCGTTCAGAGTTGCTTGTTGGCAAATCGTAGTCAGACATTCTGGCGGTTACGCACAGAAGAAAAAAAAGAAAAGCAATAAGGGCTCAGAACTGGTCGGTAGCCACACTTTCTTGGCCGCCTATTTCCTTTGAGCGTTTATTTTGGGCCTTGTTCTATATGCGGCAATATGCGTGAATATTGTCTGGCAATTGCAGACACAGGCTATTAACAATAGAGTATGTCAAAGGGACATATATTAGAGTATAGTATGTAGAAGAGGAAGAGATAATGCCAGGTATGAAGAAAAAGAAAAAAGTGCTACTATGCGTTTGGCAATATATTACAAAAGAAAGGTTATAATGCCAAGGCAGAAAGAGATGGAAAGAGCATGCAACAAAAGAAAAGGATGAGGCGGAAGGAAAGGAGTCGCAGCTTTCAAAAAAGAAAGAAAAAAGTGTAGCCCCCCACTTTGTGGAGTGGTGAGGTTTGTGCTCAAAGTACGAAAAAAGCTAGTCCAAGCAGACACAGAAAAAGCAGCCCCTCGCCCCCATATCATGCCGCGATTGTTGTGGTTTCTGGCAGACAATAAATACAGCCAGAACCACGCGTCGCTGAAGAGCGGGAGGAGAAGGAGGCGTTCGTCTGCATTCCGTCATTTCGACGATTCACTTTGTCAACACATCTGCCTCCCCCATCCCCTCCTGCCCCTCATGCCGAACAGCAGACGCTCCACAAACGTCGAGTAGAAAGAAAGCGCCCATGGACACAATCGATCGTGCCGCGAAGCAGCAGTCCAAACAGACCGCGTTTCGCAGAGCAGAGAAGGCGTACAGCCCACGAGGCATCGGAAAGTCCGATCTGGCAGGGGTCATTGATCCGCTGGCACCAGACGGCAGTTCTGGCACCAATGGCGATACTGTGCGCAGAATACAGCTGACCCGAGATCTCGAAACACCCACTGGGCTTGCCTTTCAGGCATTCAGACAAAAGCGGCCGCCTGCCTACGTGCTTGTCTCGCATCCAGACATGATAGTCATCCCGGATGCGTTGACCGACGAGGCTCAGCGCTGGCTGGCCCGGAAGTGCCTTTGTGACTGCACACGCCCGCCAAACCGGACCAACCTGGACCCGTTTTTCGATCTTCCCGCCGAAGCTCTGTTTTCCGTATCGGCTCGCCAAGAACGGCAGCGGCAACACAACTATCGGGACAGCGATAGTGCTCAACCAGTGGATTCTCTGGGGACTGTGCAATGCCGGGTGCAGCTTAAAAGTATGGATCCCAGCGTTACCACGCCGAAAGACAAGTTTTATCTGCAGCCAGCAACCGCCAGCGATCTGCTCGAACGTCTGCGATGGTGCACCCTGGGCATGCAGTACAACTGGACCACAAAGGAGTACGATCTGGGAGCAAGCGCATTTGATGTGGAGATTGACAGTCTTATGCGGTCCATTGCAGTTGCGACTACGCGACCAGAAAATGACAGTGACAACAGAATGTGGCCATGTGCAAACAATTACGATGGCAGC
This sequence comes from Coemansia sp. Benny D160-2, assembly GCA_027595805.1. Classification (NCBI taxonomy): domain Eukaryota; kingdom Fungi; phylum Kickxellomycota; class Kickxellomycetes; order Kickxellales; family Kickxellaceae; genus Coemansia; species Coemansia sp. Benny D160-2. The sequence goes on along the minus strand of JANBOK010000002.1, from coordinate 51,465 downwards.
AGCTATGAAAGCCAGGCAGGCATCATCAACTACTACGAGGAGCGCTCAACGATGGCTGCACATGTGGACAAGACCGAAGACAATATGGATGCTCCTCTTGTTTCGCTGAGTGTTGGGCTGTCGTGTGTGTATCTGATAGGTGGCAGTACCAGGGATGTAGAGCCCACAGCGCTGCTTCTTCGCAGTGGCGACATACTGGCAATGTGTGGCGAATCACGGCTTGCATTCCACGGCGTGCCACGGATCATCGCTGGATCCTCGCCAGAATACCTGACTGACTCCCTTGCTGGCAGCTCTGATGTGGTGGCCGCAGGCTACCCTGGATGGCACCATTTTGCACGCTATCTGGCAGCACATCGAATAAACTGCAACGCCCGCAAGTGCTCTTGAGTTGTTAGCTTCAGAAGGAGAACAGGTAGTCCTAAAATTCACTACTCGGCGATTGTTACTTGTTTGGACGATGAATGCCAGCCAAGTATATATTGTTTTCTTTTAAAACAATTTCTGTACAATTCTTTTATTGTTCCGTTTACCAGCAAATTCTGTGCAGTCTGGGAGAATCATTCTCACTTTGAGTACGTAAAATATACACTTGCAAATGCATGCTATTGATTTGTCTCACGAAATGGGCATTGTAGCCTCTTTTATTGGCATTAAACAATTGGCAGTGCTATGCAATGTTGGTTATAAAACAGTATACGCTAGAAAATGAACGAGTGTAGAAAGGGAAAGAGTCAGAAAAAAAAAGACATTGGATAAAGTAACGACACGGTAACATCTAAAACTCCTCATGTTCGTCCAAGTGCTGGGATGAGGAAAGGCAGTCCGTTTGAATAATTAAAAAGGGCGTCAGCTGGATCAGTTGAAGCCGAGAGCCGCTCTCCAGTAATGAAGGTTGTTGTCAAGCGCGCAAGAGCGAATCTGCTCCAGCGCATCAATTAGCTCTTCGGTATCGATATAGCATGCATCGCCTCCAAGATCCGCCTCGACCTGGTTTGTCAGCTCATCAAGGATATACACCACAGAACCACCGCATTGCATATAGTCGCTTGTGAACTGCAACTGCTCCTCCTCCTTTTCGCATATTTCTCGGATTGCTTGGGGATCTGGCACGCCCCCTTCCTGTAGAATAATGTAGATGACCAAGAGTATGTTGTGCGCACCGATAAGAGCCTCTCTGCGTACCTCGCCCACGTCTGGTGGAATCCAGTTGTACGGGTAGGTGCATCGCAAGTCGACATCGTCAATGGTAGTGTTTGGGTCGAGCCGCTCAGCCTCATGTCGGAGATCCTGCATTGCCTGGAGAGCGCCAAACATTATGCGCGTGGTGGTCCGTCTTGAGATCTGTGTCTCGGGACATTCGCCGCACGTGCAGAAGTACTCGGGCTCGTTTTCCAAGTCCATTGTCAACGATGATGGCATGGTGAAAACTGACATGGGCATTTTTTTGGAGCCACGTTGTTTTCTTTTAATTTGGGCGCTTTGAATATGCTTTTATGTCTTCTCTCGCCTTTATTTCTTTCTGATGCTTTATGCAAGCTTGCGGGCGATTGCAAGTGTCTTGTGATAAGGTGGGCGGTATACACAAAGCGGCAAAGGAAAAGACGTTGATGTTGTGTAGACAGATGAATAAGGAGAGGAGAAAAAGAAAAGGAAATGTGCTCTTCCACTCTTCTTGTTGTAGAGAAAAGAGAAGAAAACAAGGCACTGTGCAAGAACGGCAATGCGAGAAAACAAGATGGATATAGCGTGGTTGAGTGTGGCAGACACAGGGTTGATGACTTTCTTTTAATTATCCGCAGTGACAGGAGAGAGAAGGGTTGTATAGTCTGTTCTGTGGAAGCGTAGTAGTTGTTGCTGTCGTCGTGTTTCCTTATATATTAATAATGCGTAAATGCTATCAGATGTTGGCGCTTTAGGTCTTGGAAGAATAGGGTTGAAGCGAGAGGGGAATGGTATGCTTTTTCTAAAGACGTTGGAAAGAAAAAAGAAAGTAGCCACTTTGTTCAGTTTGCTATTTGCTGTACGTGCACAGGTCGGACTGACACAATTCTATTGCAAATAGTGTAGTTGGCTCACAGATAAGGTCGGATGAAAGCGTATTGCAATTGAAATAGGAAAAAGCACACATACAGAAAGAAACATTGATATTACTGAGCAAGAGAAAACGAAAGGAAAAAACGGATATGAAAGGCAGGCGATGTTGATATTATATCCAAAATAGCTCTGTCATGTTTTTCTATTTCGGCAATGGCCTTCACTGAGAAATGCTTGTGCGTTTTCTTTCTTTGTTTGTTCCTTTTCTATTTCCTGCTGCACTTTACGCCATGATCATTAAGACGCTGTTGTCGCCAGACCTTTACACCTCAAACTTGACCCCATGTACATCTACCCCATTAGTGCAACATCCGCACTTACTTGCCTTCCAGTGCATGCCGAAAAATGCATGCTCACCACATTTCTTCTCTCACTGCTTGAAGCAATTTGGGAGTAAAATTGCTGTGCAAGATGCATGCCTATCGGGGGTGCTTTTTTGTGTTGAATATTCTGGCAAATTGAAGTATATATTTTTCTAGATCTACTGTGAACGCAAGTAGCACGCATAGGTTTCGGCTGTGGACCCATTTCTTGCATCCTCTTTTATTTTGCCAAGAGATATAACCGACTGAAACGCGAACACGACATGTATAATTATACAATACCGGGTCTAGATACACACACATACACAAGTACAAGAGGGGCAACCACGACATGTTCCAAAATAGGAGCGATTCGCTAGAGTTGTTGCAACTTTAAATCGTTTCTTTGCAAAATCTGCATTATGAATTAGCAACTAAATTCGCAAAAGACCGTTTCGCGCACTTGTTCAAATTGCTAACACTAGTGCAGGATTGGTTGTCCTGGCTGCTCTTCAATAGTCACACGCATTGAAGCTTTTCGTTTATCCGACAATCACCTACCCCGAACAGTTTAGCCATTCGCGAACGGGGTTCTGCATTTGGGATTCTATTGTCTGCCGTTCCTTTTTCTTCGATATTCTTGCTTGATGGGGGGGTATTTGCTGTTTATTGTTCACCAAAGACGACGTCTGGCATGAGTGCAATAAAAAGAAAGAAACTTCTCACAAAGCACGATGCCAAATCAAGGTTCTGTGCGTCCAACAGATTCATTATTGAGTGTGGATACGTTCAAATTTGGGGGGTTTGAATGTTCGCGATTCACGTTTTGGTTTAGCAACTGGAAAAAGGTCAATTTTTCTTGATGTTGATTGTCAATCAGATGCAACCGAATAAATGGCATCAAGCCAATTATACAATTGAACATGTTGGCAGAAAAATCAAAATTCAAAGCTGAACAAGACCGTCACCAGCCTAGCGCATGAGTAAAACATGTTTGTGCAGCTTGTGTGTGCGTGGATCCGACTAAAGAGCCAAAACGCCAACCTGATTTACTCTACATTTCTCTTCATCCATTCTCGCTTCGTGCTGCCTTGTCAGCGCTCACGTTTTTCACGTATGGTGAGTAATTTACACAACTGATATTCTCGCAGGTTTAGGAAGAAGGGAATCAAATCAGACCTGCTGATGCCACTTGTTTGATCTGATCCGAGTCAACTAACTGGCGCGGCTAGTTTTCCACGTACCGGACGATCTTTTGCGGCCAGCGCCATGTCTGCGTCGAATCCGTGCTCCAATACGCTCACAAGCCCGTCGATTCTGTCAACGACAATGTGCGCAATGGATTCAAACTCTGTGTTGCAGGCGTATCTCAGCAACGCAACCACGCTCCCGGCACGCAGTCCGCACAAAAGATCGTCGCCATGGTCGCCAACCATCAACAGCTGCTCTGGAGGAACCTTCCAGCGCTGGCTGATATGCAGCATCGCTTCTGGCGCCGGCTTGGCCGGCTTAAACGCGCGGTCAATGGCAGGATCAAAAGCAAACAGCCGCTGCTCCTCTTCTGGCAGTCTTCCAACAACTGTGTTCAGAAAATGCTCAACCGCCAGCCTGTTGTTCCGTGTGATAATTGCAATAGGGATGGCGTTCTCGTGGAGGAACCGAAGCAGGTCCACAAGCCCATCTGATAGCCGCATGCTTTCGAGCGCCTCCGTCTCGATCTCAACAAGCGTTCTGTGCGCCTGGTCATATTCTTCGCCCTGGAGAAACTCCTCCACGTATTCCAGGGTGCCGTATCCTGGAGGAACCTTGAGCACATTGCGCATCTTCTTCAGATACTCGTTGATCGGCGATGTCAGCGTGCCGTCCATGTCAAACACAACACCGCGGATCCGCAGTGCTGTCGGATCGGCTGTGGCAGCGTCTTTTGTCGAGGGCCAGTAGTGAGTCATGCCGATGCGATGGTGCTGTGCTTGGTGGTCTCAGGTAGGTGAACAGTGTTTGCTTGCAGTCCTTGGCGGCCCAGGGTGTTAGAGTATTACAGGCTGAACAATGGGAGGTAGAGTGGCTGGCAATGAAAAAGGGGGCAGTGGTTATTGTTATAGATGAGCTGGCTGAATGAAGAGGGGAGAAGAGAAGAAGGGTCGTGAATAATCTTCGTGTTCGACCAACGCATTCTCCAAGCCGCCTTTTATGGAGATGAATGAAAACTCCCAGAAAGACGCAACAGTTTTTGGGATTGCTTCCGTGGCCCTGAATAGAAGATAGCGTAACGTCCTCACAGGCGATGCAGCAACAGCTGGCCCTGTACCTCCTGGCCCTGTACCTCCTGGTCTTGTGCATGCAGTTCCTTTTTTTGCTTGTTATTCTGCTTGCCTACGCCTCCGCTCTTGCAAGTTGAAAGCAGCATTCACGGGCCTTGTGGGGGACACAATACGACATGTCATTGTGCTTCAACAAGGCAATGCCAACGGCTCCTTGAATGCAGAGCACGGAGGCAGGTGCCATCGATTGCTATCCGCCATTGTCAAGCCAACAAAGCCGAACAGAACCAAGACACAGAAGCATCGAATAAAAAATAACGCAGCTGTGAAATCCATTGTAAGTGCAACAATGCCCAATGTTTTTCTCCATTTCTCATGACCTTAGCTCTTCATCCAACTGTTTACGTTTAAAACAAACTTTTTTTTCTCGCTAAAATCTCACATTCGCTATTCTTTGTTCTCCGTCTCTTTTCTTCATTGTTTTATTCCTGTTCATTCCACTCTTTCTTTCTCTTTGAGCGTCAGTTGTCATTATTGTCTTTTTTTCTCTTTCATTCCAGCATTCTATTTTCTCAACATCAAAAAGGAGACTTTTATTGCCACTGCCGCTGACACCGGAGAACCCGTCTGTAATTTAAATTAAAAGCAAATCGAGCAAATGTCACTCAGCCAGGAGACGCATCCGCCTAGCAGCGAGTCGCTTGGCAAGAGGAACAGCAGCAGCCCGGGCACCAGCGTTCGGCGGAGGTCGCAGGTAGACAAGGAGAACGACCAGGGACGCGAGTACGAACATGACGCGTCGTTCGACATAAGCGACGACATGGCAATGGATCCAGACGACAGTCTGATGGACAGTTTTCTATCGACACATTCGCGCGAGCTGTCGGACTTTGCGTCGCAGGACTATGTGGACAGCCCTGGCGCACAGAGCACGGCCAGCCAGGCCTTCAGCGACAGCGATTTCCGCGTAAAGAGGATCTTGGACGCCAATGTGGCCGACTTTAGAGTCCTGGCTGGTGCTGGCGCAAGCAGGACGCCGGTGCCTGCTAGACTGGGCGCGTTTGACGCCGATGCTGCCGACCGTGACGAGCCGCTGAGTGCTCCGATGCCACGCCGCGTGCGCAACTACATGTCGCCGAGACAGAGGGCCAGGGCCATTGAGAGCCCGCTGGCCAGAGGCAGCGACGGCGCTAGCAACAGCAGCCCTCTGCGCGGAAACCCCGCCAGCCGGAGTCACCAGGCGCCGAAGAAGGCGCATTTGATATCGAGCGCGTCCAGCTCATTCATTGCCACACGCAGTATATTTGAGCAGCAATCTCAGTCACAGCCACAGCCGCAGCAGCCGAGAACGAGATCAAAGTCCCCTACAGTTGCGAGCAGTCCCGAGCTGGGCGTGCAGTACGATGTTGGCGGAGCAGCGGGCAATTATGAGTCAGTCCAAGACAACAATGACAACGAGTACGACTCTGACGACTCGCAGGAGCTGTACGGGACGTCTCCGCAGGGACCGAAGCCGCAGACAGAGGGAACTGCCGGCCTCAACCTGTTGTACTCGTCCTCAGAAAGCGAGTACCCGGATCCCGACGACTTTCTGGCACCACGATCGCAGCAGCAGCTAGACGATTCGGAGGAGGAGGAGGAGGAGGAGGAGCGCGAGGTAGCGCAGAGTCTGGGGAAACGCAGACGCACACAGGACTCGGATCCCGGGTACGGCGACGAGGCGGTTCCGGTGCTGCTTTCCGAGGATTCCAGCCAGCCAGCCACCACGGCCAGGCGCAGCGATGCTGGTAGCAGCGATATTAACAGCAAGGGGGTGCCAGGGCTGCTGAAGCAGCGGGCAAAGGCCGCGTCGTGGTCGTCGCCAAAGAGAATCAAGCTGAGCGCGGAGCCAGCGCATCTGCGCAGAAGTCTCGACAGAGAACGCGAGATGTTCGACAGGAAGATCTTGCAGCCACGGATGCTCGAGAAGGAAGCCGACGGCCAGACAACAAAGATGGCAACTATTACAGTGCCCGATACAACCGCTACCCGCGGGGGGCTGCAGAGGTCCCGGTTGCTTCCGGAGAAGCCGCAAGAAGCGGATGACACGCATGGCGATGTGGTGACGCCAACAACGGCGGTGCAGCGCGATAGTCCTCGCGACAGTGCAGAGAAGACGGACGCTATCCAAGCTCCGGCATTGGATACCATCAGCGAAGGCGATGGTGATGGTGACGATGGCGACTCTGTGGGCCAGACGTCCGACATCACGCTTCCTGACTTTGGAGAGACCGAGGGCCCACGCGGAACATTTGCGGCTGTTGCCGAGGATGCCGATGGCAACGAGTCCAGCGAGCCAGAGTCTGTGGAGCTGGAACCCGAACTGGAGATGGAGCCCGAGGTGTCGGCAGGTTCCAGCAGCAACGCAGGGTTAGGCGAGGAGTTAAGCAAGGTGGCGGCAATTCAGGCGGATGAAGCCGACGAGGGAGCGGACTCGATCAGACTGGACAGCTCCGACGTGGACGACAAGGAAACAGACAAGCTATCGTCTGATGGGTTGGATGCGGAGGACAGAAGCAGGAACGACGAAGCGAATGGTGATGGTGACGACGACAGCGACAAGGCGGCAGACACCGAGGACTGGCATCCGGCCGAAGAAGCATTGGACAATGCGGAGAACAGCGAAAACAGCAGCGTATGGCGACCGGAGAGCAGCGAAATCCCGAATGTGTCCCGCCAATCTGCTCAAGCAGCTACGCCATCGCCGTTGAAACCGGCAGCGCTCCCACCGGCGCCAGCCACAGCCTCGACGATCCGGCAACCAGCATCGATGCTCGCCAGCGTGGCGAAGAGGAGAAGCAGCAGCAAGATGGTGGCGGCAGCGGCACCCAGATCGCAGCCAGCACCGGACCGCCAGCGCCGGCTGTCGCACAGCAGACCGGCGTCGATGTGCCAGCGCCTGATCCGGCTGCACGAGCTGACGAAGAGCATCAGGGACGACTCCGGCGCCGAGGCTGACGGCGACGGCGACGGCGATGCGCAGTCGGGGCTGCTGAGCCTCGTGGACAGCGGGCGGTCGTCAGGCATGCCGTCAGCGCCGCCGTCGCCGCAGCGGATGGCGACATTCAGCGGCGCGATGCGCGTGTTTGGCGAGCGCGCACCCGTGGTCAGCGACGCCGACCGGCTGCGCTACATGTGCCGCGTGAAGGCGCTGATCCAGGACACGGAGGTGACGGCGCGCGAGGCGCTGCGCATCCTGTACTTCTTCACCGGCGACTGGGCTGGCGCCCGCAGGTACATTGTGGCCGGATGCACGCTGGCACCCACAGAGCCCAGCAGCGGCGGTCCGTGCATGTGGACGGCGCGCGAGGATGAGGCGCTTCTGCAGGGCACGAATGCTGCCAGGGTCGAGGGGCTGCGGCAGCGCAAGGGCAATGTCGAGGTGTACCGGCGACTGCAGTTCCTGAACACGTTCCACGGACCCGCGGCCTAGTGAGATATGAGTTTGTGGTAGCTGTTATTTGAAGACCGAGTGCATAATATAAAGAAAAAGAAGGCAAAGGAGCTACTACATGATGATCTCGTTGTGCTTGTTGGCGGCCAAGTCCTTGTGCGGCAGCACGATGGAGTTGCGGATGAAGACCTCGTCCTTGACTTGGACGTCCTCGCCCAGGATGCAGATGCTGTTGACCTTGACGCCCGACTGCGTGACGTCGTCAATGTCGTCGGCGCTGGCAACAGCCGAGCCCTCAACGCGGCCCCACTTGCCGATGCGCGAGTCCCAGCCAACAATCGCATGCAGCACCGCAGCGTTGTCCTTGATGTGCACGTTGTCGAGCACAATGCTGTCGCTGATGCGCACGCCGGCGCCCACCACGGCACGCGCGTGGATCGAGACGTTTGGCCCGAGCCGCGCCGTCGGATGCACCTGCGCCGACGGATGGATGAACACGGCGCCGGTGATCTCGGGCCCCGGCCCGGTGTTCTTGGCCAGGAACGAGCCGCTCTCCTCCAGCGCCTGCTGCAGATACAGCGCGTTGGCCGGCACCGCCGACGCCGCCGACTTGATCTGGCGCCAGAAGCCCTTGCACAGGAAGGCGCTGAGCTTCTTCTCGCCCGCCATGGCGCGCAGCACGTCCTGCTCCAGCCGCAGCCGGTTGGCCGCGTTGGTGTCGTCGCCCTCGTCGTACCGTCCGTACGCCGACTCCTTTGCGCGCTCGGCCTCCAGCTGGTCCGCGCGGTTGTCCATCGCCCGCGCCATGAAGCGGAAGATGTCCTGGTCAAACACGAACACGCCGGTCGATGCCATGTCGCTGACGTACGTCTCGGGCTTCTCGACGTAGTGCTCGGCCAGTCTGGTCTCCGCATCAACCACCACGCATCCGTACAGGTGCGCCGACGACCGCGCCACGCGCGTCACCATGATGGTGCCCAGCCGTCCGTGCCGCTCGTGCTGCGCCAGGAGCTCGTTCAGCGGGAACGAGCTGCAGATGTCCGTGTACAGCATGAAGATGTTCTTTGGGCTGCCGCGCAGGATCTGGTCGCGGAAGTGGAAGAACCCGCCGGCCGTGCCCAGCTGCGAGTACTCGCGCAGGTACTTGAAGCTGGTCTCCGGAAAGTCCTCCTGGCACTTGTCCAGGAACGGCCGGAACACAAAGTCCTCAAAGAACCCGATCAGGATAATCTCCTTCAGGTCCCGCACCTCCGACAGCGCCTTGATCTGGTGCCAGATGATGGGCTTTCCGCCCACCGGGAACAGCGGCTGTGGAAGGTGCATGCTGAGCGGCCGGAACCGGGTGGCCCTCGACGGCCCGCCAACCAGAATAACCGCCTTGTTCATTGTGTGTTCTGTCCAGGAGCGAGAGTGCGCTGGGAATTCAAGATGGGAGGGATTCAGATGAGACGGGAGACAAAGCAAAAAGCAGGAAGAGTGTAAAGCGATGAGAAGAAGGGAAGGGAGGAGAAGAGGAAAGAACGGAAGAACGACGTGTTGTGCGGCATCAGTGCATCGTTGTTGTCGCCGTCGTCATCGTCATCGTCTCCACAAACAGCCCCAAGCACGTGTGTGCTGTTGCTGCCTTTTTTTTTCGTTCGCAGCGCTCAGATCAAAACAACACGCCAAAATAGAGAAAATACTGGTGGTGATCGGCTCGCGCATCAAAATTTTTCTTGGTGGTTTCCCTCTGCTGACTCACTTTAAGAGAGGGAAAAGGAACGAGCCATCAGCGTTGATTCATCCTGCAAAGAAAAGCCTGGCAAAGCGGTTTCTTGCTCTTTTCCTCCTTTGTTTTTTTTGGTTGGTGATCTTTTTGCCTATTTATTTCGACAAACCAGCTGGAAAGCCTTGTCCGTTCTTCTTTTCTCCCCCATTCTATTTAACCCATCCTTATTTTATCAGAAATGGCCGACACCACCGCTCCACAGAACGACAAAAAGTACCTCGATGAGGTGACGGGCGAGATGATCTCAAAGTCCGAGCTCAAGCGCCGCACGAAGCAGCGCGCCAAGGAGGCCGAGAAGGCCGAGAAGGCCGCCAAGGCGCCACCTGCTGCTGCTGCTGCTGCCAAGGCGGCCAAGGGCGGCGAGAGCGCAGAGGACGCCGAGGACGAGCTCAACCCCAACCAGTACTTTGAGATCCGCAACAGGGCGATCGACACGATGCGCTCGGAGGGCCCGTACCCGTACCCACACAAGTTCCACGTCAGCATGTCGGTGCCCGAGTTCATCGAAACGTACGGCAGTCTGAAGCCAGGCGAGTCCAGACCCGACGTGGAGGTGCTGCTGGCGGGGCGCATCCACAACAAGCGCGCATCGAGCGCGAAGCTGCGGTTCTACGACCTGCACTCGGAGGGCAAGAAGGTGCAGATCATGGCCTCGGCGCAGGACTCGCAGCGCGACTTTGCAGCGGTGCACGACGTGCTCCGGCGTGGCGACATTGTCGGCGTGCGCGGGTTCCCCGGCGTGTCGAAGCGCGGCGAGCTGTCGGTGTTTCCGCGCGACATCACGCTGCTGGCGCCGTGTCTGCGCACTCTGCCCAAGGAGCACTACGGACTGCGCGACCAGGAGACGCGGTACCGGCAGCGGTACCTTGATCTGATCATGAACCCGGGGGTGCGCAACAAGTTCATCACGCGGTCGAAGATCGTCAACTACGTGCGGCGGTTCCTGGACAACCTCGGGTTCCTGGAGGTCGAGACGCCGATGATGAACATGATTGCGGGCGGCGCAACAGCCAAGCCGTTTGTCACGCACCACAACGACCTGAATCTCGACATGTTCATGCGCGTGGCGCCCGAGCTGTACCTGAAGATGCTGGTAGTCGGTGGGCTGGATCGCGTGTTCGAGATTGGGCGGCAGTTCCGCAACGAGGGCATCGATCTGACGCACAACCCCGAGGTCACCACCTGCGAGTTCTACATGGCGTACGCCGACATCAACGATCTGCTGGACATCACCGAGAACATGGTTGCCGGGCTGGTCAAGTACCTGTTCGGCTCGTACTCCGTCGAGTACCACAAGAACGGCGCCGACAATCCGCCGCTGGTCATCGACTTCACGCCGCCGTTCCGCCGCGTCGACATGATTGGCGGCCTGGAGGAGGCGCTGGACGTCAAGTTCCCGTCGGCGCTCGATCTGCACACGGACGCAACAAACAAGTTCCTCAGCGACCTGTGCATCAAGCACGGCGTCGACTGCTCTGCGCCGCGCACCAACGCACGCCTGCTGGACAAGCTTGTTGGCGAGTTCATCGAGGTGCAGGCAACCGACAGGCCGCTGTTCATCATCAACCATCCGCAGATGATGTCGCCGCTGGCAAAGTACCACCGCTCGATCCCAGGACTGTGCGAGCGCTTCGAGCTGTTTGTGGCAACCAAGGAGGTGTGCAACGCCTACACTGAGCTCAACGACCCCAAGGTGCAGCGCGAGCGCTTTGCGCAGCAGGCCAGCGACAAGGACGCCGGCGACGACGAGGCCCAGCTCATCGACGAGAACTTTTGCACGTCGCTCGAGTACGGTCTGCCGCCCACCGGCGGCTGGGGAATGGGCATCGAGCGTCTGTGCATGTTCCTGACGGACTCGCAGAACATCAAGGAGGTTATTCTCTTCCCCGCCATGAAGCCCGAGGAGGGCGGCGAGCACCGCGAGGGGGAGGAAGCTGCGCCTGCTGCTGCCGCCTGAAAAAGGAGCGGTTCTGCCGGAGCCGGTTGGTGTAGATGGGACGGAGGGTTTTTTATTTCCCGGCTTTCTGAGCGAGCCGACTCGAAATCGGTTCGCCAATAAATGTTGTGACCAGAAAAAAATTTTCACTTGTTGATTGCACCAGCCATGCGAAAGTGAAGAAATAGCCAAAACAGCGAGATTTGCCAGACATTCAACAGATGCGTTCTTTCTTTTCCCAACCTTCCAGATTCTGTAGCATTCTTGCTGTTCGTTAAATTCAGCGCACCTCGATTTCCTTGTCGATTGATAAAAAAGCTGCTTTTCTGTTGCCGTTGTTAAAAATGAAGTTCTCAGGTATGTTGCTCTGGTGTGGTTGCTGAAGCTCAGCTACGACTGCTGCTCATAATGGCAGCGGGACATTCGTAGCTGGTTCTGTGCGTGTATGCTCTTGCTGCCTTTCTTTTTTTTATCTTCCGTGTTGACTTAGAGAAATTGGGCACTGTTGTTCAGTAGCAACCAGCTGCTGTTCATGCCCCGGCGCTCCTCCTCCAAACGCAGCAGGGATTCGTAGCAAAGGAACTATGCTCCGTTGCTGCTTGTTCTTGCTGCGGGGAGCGTCGTCATTGCACCTTCTCCGTCCCCTCCGCCCTTGACAGGGGCGGCCCTCTTCGAAATGGGGCAGGGAAGGTGTCAGCCAATCCTATAAGTGCTGAACGACTGCTTATTACCTCTCTCTCCCAGACCCCTCGAGACCTAAATTCCATGACCTACCCGTAAGTTTGTTCTCTTTCTGTTTGTTTCTTCTGTATTGTGAATGGGATCGTGGTGAACTCGGTTGCTGCTGCTGCTGCTGCTGATGCTGATCAAGAAAAAGCAGACGTTACCTCCTCCGCACGCAAGTCGCGCAAGGCGCACTTCCAGGCGCCATCGCACATCCGGCGCAGACTGATGTCGGCGGGTTTGTCCAAGGACCTGCGCAAGAAGCACGAGGTGCGCTCGATCCCCGTCGTCAAGGGCGACGAGGTCGTTGTTGTGCGTGGCCAGCACAAGGGCCGCGAGGGCAAGGTCACCGCTGTCTACCGCAAGAAGTGGGTCATCCACGTTGAGCGCATCGTCCGCGACAAGGTCAACGGCGCTTCGGTTCCCGTGCCCCTCCACCCCTCCAACGTCGCCATCACCTCGCTCAAGCTCACCAAGGACCGCGAGGCCATCCTCAAGCGCAAGGCTGACGGCCGCAAGGCTAGCACCGCTTGAGCGACTAAAATCAACTGAATCTCTTTCCCCTTTTCTTTCTCTTGTTTAGGTGCTTGTGTGGTTCTCGTCTCTTTACGGACGGGATCCAGTAAATGCTCCATTTAATAAATGAGCCCTTGGGACGTGGAAAGATACTGCTGATTAGATACAAGCAAACAAAAACATTACTCCTCTTCCTCCATCGCCAGCAGCGAAAGCGTCTTCATGACTTCGGCGGCAAGCAGCTCCTGGCCGCGCTTGGCCAGGTGTGCGCCGTCCAGGAACAGCTTCGACTCTGGATGCAGTATGCGGCTGCTGCCTGCCGCATCCAGAACCCTGTTCTCGTCAAAGCACGGCGTTGCCAGATCCGGATCGATGCCGTGGGCCACAGGATCGGCCGTGATGCGCTTCTGGAAGCCGTGCGTGTCAAACACGGTGATGCGGCAGCCGGTGGCAGCCAGCGCGCCCTGGAGCGCGGCCATCTCCTGCACAAGCGCCTCGTTGAGCGCCAGGGTGTCCCTGCGCGTGGCCTGCAGCCTTTGAACGTCGCGCAGCGCGATGACGCCCGGGTATTCGTCGCGTGGCCGCACGTTCATTACGACGACGGTGCGCGCGCCAGCGTTGCACAGCTGCCGCACAGCTTCGCCTATGCGCTGGGCAATCAGCTCCGGCGTGAACCTGCGCTTGATCACGTAGGTGGGGCCGTCGGCTATCAATGCATTGATGTCGTTTGATCCGGCCTGCACGAAGACCAGATCCGTGGGCAGAAGCTGTCCCATCAGCTCCTTGAGCTGCTGCACCTGGTCCGCCACGCTGGGAACCTCCTTGCGCTCGATCCCGTCTGGCGGCATCGGCACCGTTCCCGACACGATCTCGTTGTCGGCCGTGGCACACCCGTGCGCAAGGTTGATGGTTCCCCTGCACCCCGACAGCCGCTCCAGATGGTCCACCCACATCCGCCCGTTGCTGTACCGTCCATCCACGTACACGTCGCTTGGTTCCGGATGCGTGCCCTGCGTCATCCGCATCACGTTTCCCGTGTCCGCGTTCGAGTCGCCGATGACAACAAGTCTTTTGTATTTGTTGAGAAGCATGGCTCGTTGAATGCAAGGGTAATGTAAAAAAACAATGTGCGACCACTCAATAAGCAAATACGTTACAGCCGTCGTTCATTTATCTCTCGCTTTTTTTATATCCGAAGAAGAAAAGCCGCATCCCTTTCTTCTTCCAATCTCTGCGGTCGTGTCGGCGGCTATGACGTCGACCGAAAAGGAACAAATTTCTGTGATATTCCCTTCCTGTTGGACACATGTCCCCGTGCCTTCCCCCTTTCCGAGTTTCCCTGCCTTATCCGCCGACGCTTCAGAGCACCAATTTCTTGGTGACGCTGTTTTTCCCTACAGAGTTCCTGGCAGCACAAATAAAAAAGCTTATTTCAATGTGCTATCCATCCAATGCACAGAATTGATTGTGTGTGTATGTTTTTTTTGCTGGTGCTCGCCTGTCGTCTCTCTGTTCTTCTCTCACTTCACACATCGGTATTCGCATGATGCAGCAAAGTCTCGTGTGAGTTCTCCCTTTCAGAAGCATGTGTGCTTGTGTTGCGTAGAGCCGAATGATGACGCCAAGCAGCCCTGGCAGAGAGACAAGCGGACTTGCTCTATAGCCTTCTTGACTCTTGACTCTTGTCTTGTCTCTTCCTCCTCCTCCTCCTAGTGCGCTGCTGTTTCATTTATCTATTCTTCTTTTCTTTCTTCCATCTCACGCCCATTCGTATTATTTATTAGTCCTGCGATTACATCCACTGTTCAGCACAGCAGACGCCCTTTCCCCTTTATCTTTGCATTTAGGCTTTTTAATCACTTTCCTGCTTGTTCGCCGTTCGCTGCTGTTCGCTGCTGCTACTTTTACTGTTACCGTTGACGCTGCTTTTGCTATTCTTTAGCATTACAGTCCTTGCCCCCGGCATCCATAAACATACCCTATAATCCAATATCCCGATAAACAGAAAGAAAAAGCTGTCTTCTCTTCCGCTGCTCCCAAAAAACAGTGTAATGGCCGAGGTCGTTGCCCGCCCGGGAAAAGATGGGCCCAGCATCATCAACAGCAGCCAGTTCTTCAAAGGCTCCATCCATCCCGTGTTCAGCTCTTCAGAATTCGTTGGGCTGTTTGTGCTGAACGGGATCAGCATAATGTGCAGCCTGTTTGTGGTTGTATTCATACACATGTACCGAAACAAGCTCTCAAAGGTTGCGGCGCTGCGGCCCAAACAGCTTTCTGCAAACCAAAAGCTACACAGGCGACGAACGACAACTCTCAGGCCTGTTGGCACGCAGGCAACAATGTATCTCTCACTTCCCGTGTCGCTGCGCCTGCTGTTTATTGCGTCAATTATTGACGTGCTGTACAGCACATTTCGGATTTACAACCTGACTGTGAACATGCCAGGGTTCCAGGGCGACCACCGCACAAACTGCAAGGCATCAATGGCCGGCATCACGTTCTTCAACCTCTCATCTGTATTTGTACGCGCCCTTCTCAGCGTCCACCTGCAACTTGTCATTCTGCACAATGTGCGCCAAGCTCTTGTCTACGAGCGCCAGTTTCTTATTGTCGCCCTGATTATATCGCTGGTGCTTGCCATACTGCCCTTATTCACCAACAACTACGTCTGGATCGCGTACGATCCGACAATGCACAGCGCCCACTGCGGATACTTCGAGCTCCACAGAACAACCGATGGCTTGGATAATGATTTGCTGCAATTTGTGTGGACCGAGGATATGGCTCGCAAGGCAATGCGCAAGGGCCTGATAATAATGTGGTCCACCAACTTTGCCTGGCTGACGCTGACCGTCGTTTACGGGATGCTGGTCATTGTCTCCGTCATTATCAGACTAGTGCGCCAGCATCGAACCATTCAGAACATCGCCATGCACCAAGAGATGATTTTCGAGGTCGTGAACCAGCACCACGAGTTCCTTCACATGGCGACCAAGGTTACTCGCCGCATTTTGCAGTTTCCCCTGATGGTCGTCGTTTGCCATGTGCTCGAGGTTGTATATGGGATGGCTACATTGCTAAAGGCCCTCCAGCTCATCCGCACAGACACGGTGACTGCCTCCAACAACCCATCCATCACCAACAACGGCACCGACAACGACTACGGGATGACTCGTCTGTACTTGGCATCCAACGTAATGCTTGGAATGGAGGGCATAATCACCCTCTTCTTTCTGCCGCTCGAACCTCCAATTCGGTATATGCTGCACAAAATGTACACGCGTAGAAAGTCTAAAATACGTCGCCTGAGCACCCTTTCTAGGGCCACTCCACGCAGAAGACGCACAGAATACTGGCCATCCGCAAGACAAGAGGTTCCAAAGCGGCCTGTCGACGAGTACTCGCTAGATACGGCATCGTCGACTCGCACACCCTCATCGCGCTCGGTTGCAACCCCTAGCGGCGATACAGACTACATGAAGTGGTCTGAGAGCGCACCACAGATACATCGACAGTCTATTCGGACCAACAGCAGGCCGGAAGGTACATTGATGCTCACCAGTGCTAGCAAGAAGCGGGCATACGGACCAGCAATCAGCAAGCGCATCAAAGAGCAGAATCGTCCGCCATCAGTCACGTTTGCTCGCTCTGCTCCGCTCAGTCGCAGCGACATCCAGGCACCACCCAAACCAGCCATTACGGCTGACAACCCATTGCTCCAGGAGGCGCAATTTGGCAACATTGGCATCCTACGCAAGGCCAAAACAATGTTGCGTGGAAACACCGTCAGGAAGCCGACCGCAGCGAAGGTACAAGCACACCGCTCCATTCCAAACGTGCAGCATCCAATTCACCGTTCAAAAACGATGGAAGAGTTTCCATGGAATGTTGTGGCGGTGCCGCTTACACAAATACACCACAGCAACGATCACGCTCATAAAGACATACAGCCTGGATTGTCCGCCGTGTCTGCATTGCAAGAAGGTGGTGGCGTGTCTTTAGACAATCATGATGTTATTGCGCGCGGTGTAATGGAACTTCGCAGAGACGGGCTGCCATCGCAGCAGTGGTATGTTCCCAATAACCATCGTGCGGCAGCCAGTCATTCCAATGACACTGCTCCACATACAGATGATGACGATGGCCTCGATTGTCTGGAAACAGAAAAGAGCGTGTCATTGTCGAGCGAAGTAACAAAATCGAAATCGTTTGAAGGCCCCGCGCCAGAATCGAGAAGTACCCCTTAAACGACGACGCACAATGAGGGGGCGAACCGGTTTTTGTGCACACAACAGCGGATCAAATGGAGCTGGACTGATGGGTACGATTCCTGGACGCGAGTACTCTCATTCATTGTATCTTTGCGATATTCAAATCGTGGATGGCTTGATTTTTTATTTTCGATTTTCCCAAGATATGTATATTTTTAGTATATTTTAATATGTTTGTCATATGCTCATAACCTGGGCTGACAGTGAATACAAACGGACACAGGTCAAATGCGCCAGTCAACTATTGCAAAATACCTTCCTCCCACTAAACAACTTGCCTCGATCCGTACCAACACATCCAAACCTGCATCATCATGCATTTTCGGGTAATTAAGTGACAATGCGTTGTTCTTCAACAATATAAAAAGATGAACATAGGAACAGAGAACAAGTGTAGTTTAAATGATGGCTGCTACTTTTGGTTGAAAAGGTTTCAAGGTTTTATATAAACAACGTTAACATATGCAGTTCAAACACAAACACAAACACGAACACAAACGCAGATCAAGTCAAGTCAAGTCCCAATAAAAAACGATACAAGCTTACGTTGTATGGCTGTTTCTATACTTTCGTAGAAAAGGGTACTAAACGAAAAGCCAGTGTAAATGCAGAATATATAAAGTTGTTTTTGCTTTGGATTTCTTCAGCAGAAAGCAAATACCAAATAAGTTTCTGATTTTACCAAGCTGCTGGTCAAGCTGTCTCATCACTATGCTGACGGAAACCAGTGCTCCAGAGAGTAGGAGAAAGTGTGGAAATGAAAATATTAACGCACTAAACGCTTGTTTGCCTACCCGCATATGAACCTGTTCCTTTTACCTTTCTCTGCGCCATTTGAAAAAGAAAAGCAATTTCAGACAAAAGAACAGAGTTGTATGTATGCCTTCTTATTGAATGCCTGTACAACGGAATTGAATCTCTTTATTTCTTTGTTCATCAACCTCTCTTTTCCTGTTTATTCCACATTCTTTTATCCTTATTATATACATACCAAAGTGCATGCCGATCTCCTCATTTACGAAAAAGGACATATTGCTAAGTTTCTTTGTTCAGCCTGCGCATATGCATATAAAAGTTATTGACTGTGACGTTGCTTGACAAATGAATTAACTTTGTGACCTTGTCCTAACATTTTCAAGATCTATTGACTATATCAATCAACGGCAATCATAAGCGACTCTGTCGCCACTTGGCCAAGCATAGAGCTTGTTTTATGAGCCCAAAACAATGTTTTAAATATCATATCAAGCCGAGAGAAAAAGACATGTGTAGGGCTTTTTATGCTTGTTTTGTATAGAGCGCATTCTGCTAGCTCAGCCTTTTCTTGTCTCGTTGCTCAATCACATCTGATCAATGCGCATGCAAATAAACTTGTCAATACACGTTATTTACAATACAAATAGTAAACCATGTTGTATATGCGTGACGGCTAGATACCAAAGCACTTTAAATGTAACAGACGCTTGCTTAATTACATACGCACACACAAAGAACACCCAATGTGAGAGCGATGACCCGCTGGAAATTTGTGAACGCCAGGAATGAAAGAAACCAATGTTTCATATTGCACGCAGTCATTTAGCCTGAATCCTTATCCCAATAAATTCAGAGGATGTAAACCCCTTTCAATAATGCCTGTAGGTTTTGTATTGTGTTTAAAAAAGCAAGCTTGAGAGTCTTTTATACCCTGGATACAAAACCCCGGAAAAAGCCAAACATAAGTCTTCGCGCTTTGTTTGCAAATGGCAGTATATTCTTTGCTCGTAACAGTTTTATGTCGTCAATATAAGATATATATACCAACAACTGAGGAGAGAGAATCCAATATCTGGTATTGAGCTATTCCCAATCTAAAGTCCACACTAATTAAAATAATTCTTTTCCTTATTTTTACGCTTATATAACTTCCATTAAATACTTTGTGTTCTTTATATCTACTTTGCGTTATCCGCCGCACGTCAGGCAGTTGTTTGGATTAGAATACTGCAGCGGTTTACATTGCATTACTTTGAAGTAAGGTTTGTTATTAGATCTGTTTTTCTTATTTTTAAGCGCACAACAACACGATGGCCCAGACAAACGACGCTAGACCTGGTAAGCCCATCTGCAGCGGGAGCACAAGTTTTAGCAGCAATGCTCACGCTGAGACTAGCAAAGCTGGCTCTAGCAGCAAAGGACGGGACCAGGCAGACAGCCCAGAGCATGCAGCGAATGAGAGATGGCACCAGCTGCCATCGTCTCTCCAGCTGATTGTCAACTGTAAGGACAAGCCACTGACAACGGAAAGCCTGGCTCGGCGCGAATCTCCTTGTCCAGCAAACCGACGGTGCACTGCGAGGTTGAGCAATCGCAGAAAAGAGAATTCTCAAGCAGCGATAGCGTTTCCTTACGCACTTTACAGGTAAGTATAAATATGTGTTGTAACTTTACATGTGTTAACATGATTATACGCATGACTATAACCGCCTTAATTTAATGCTATTGCCGTGTTAATACATGTTTCTGAAATTAGGATTATCGAGACCCCGTCAAACAACAATTGGATTTGCTGGAACGCCAGCGGGTCTTTCAAGTTTTCAAACTGGGAACGACTTGTCCAAGCCCTTAATGACACCGGGCTTCGGGCCTCAAGAAAAGAGTCTGTTTACAAAAACCTAAACGACTACGGATTTGTGCGGCTAAGCGACTCGCGCCGTCGTATACCGGACTCGGATGGCCTTCTCTGGTGTCATTACACCCACCAGAGTTTCCGACAAGGGTGGCCCGAGCTTCTAGGCGGGATCAAGCGCAAATATGTGCGGAAGCCCTATTAATTTTTATTTTACATTACTAATGAGTTCTAATTATTTAAATAACACTTAATATATAACGTACAAGCAAAGCAATTACCTGCTCACTATGACACATGTTTCTTATATACTTTTTTGCGCAAATAAAAGTGCAATGTTCCAACAAAACAAATCAATCATTTTGGATTGTAATTTAGTAGTTTCTTGATATTCATAATTAGCTCTGTAGCAGGATTGATATGTTTTTAATTAGTAGGCATAATATACGTTTTACAAACCGGCTACCAAAAGGCTATTCTTTTTGTTTGTAATGCTTTATGCTAGCAATTTAGGAGTATCCATATATTAGTAGCCAATTAGAGCTATTTCTCCATTCTTGTTTTAAAGTAAGAAAAAGAACACCGCATAATCGAATTATAATTTAGCTCTATGGTAATTTGTTTATGTTGATACGCAGGGATGCTGAAATTAAGAATGATTGCTATTGCCAAATATTATTTATTTAATCCTGGCAATGAAACGGATGCTATTAATGTTAATTTAATGTAAAGTATACACCTATTGTAACATATCAGATGCTCTCACTTTTGGAAATTAATATAAACATTAAGAAATTAAACGAGAGCCTGTGATTTGGCTTTGGGTGCCAAGAAATGAAACACCAGCTGCCAATGATGCAGAATTCCATCTTTTGTTTTTCTGTGTTTAAAGTTGGAAGAGCAATAGACGTGACATTTTCACATCATATGGTTTGCTTTGTCTTTGTATGCAAAGAGCTAGAAAAGCGCTTTGCCATTGGAATACCGCAATTCCAAAAATGTTTCTGTGGTTTTCTTTGTTTTTTGCTTTTGGCATGGATGATAGTTTCTAGAATGTTGCAGTGAATTGCCAGTGTGTTCTTGTTTTCCGCGCTTCTGATTTACCGCAGCGCATACAGCTTGCTGGATTATTCAACATGCCGATATACACGTTTTTATTATTTAGCATATGCTATTGCGACGCTGCCAAATACAGAACCTTGAAACAAAATTCTAGATAATCGAAACAGCTTTCTTCAATAGAATGTTATTTAGGAGCTGCTTTCACTTTTAAATTAGATTGTGTTGTTGAGATTATATATGGTGTGTATGTTCAAATATTTGAAGAAAAGCTATTATGTTCAACATGGATGCTCTTCTGCTGACATTCTTTTTTCTTTAGAAAGCAACTACACATTCCTTGAATGTTTTATTTTATATTCCGCGTGCATATCGATAAATGTATGCACCCAAAGCACACACATGGTCATTTTGAATGCCATTATTGAGTTTTCTCTGCTACTTTGGAAGCATGTCTATTCTACTCTTTTATATTCAAGCTGAATACATGGAGAGCTGCTGTCAGGAGATGTCACACATGGCACCCATTTATGTTCCTTGCCTTTACATTACACAATTAAAGTAAACGGCATAAACCGACCGCAGAGTGTTGTACGCTTTTTTCTTCTTGTCCAGTCAGCATGTGTGCTGATTTTAAAAGCAGAAGTGTATCACTCTGTACTTTTTGTCAGCAACAAAAAAACGAGATGGAAAATATTCATTTCAGTTCATATACCCACATGCTTTATTCATATACAATCACGCAATGTGATGCAACAAAATCATGCGTCGGTGGAAAAGAGAAATAAGGAAGTGCAAACAAATAAAAAACGCTATGCACCAAAACCGAGCAAGCAGACTAGACATACGCTGGCCGCAATTAACGCGCTGCGTATCAATCAATCTAATCTATTATAGACTTGAACAAGCCCTAGACACGCTTTTCTAGGGGATGCTTGTTTATTTGTTCAATCTATAGGCTCGGAAAATGAATTTTTCCATTGCGTAGGTCTCTGGAGCAAAAAACAAACAACAAGGAATATAAGAATTTACAGCATGTATGCGCAATAAACACAAGCAACACGAATAACCATGCAGATTGGCTTTCAAATGGACAAAGGGGGGAACATGCCGAAAGACAGGGAAATGTGCCAAAAGGAAAAGAATAAGAGCTGGCATGTAGCTGAGCAAACAGGAGCACACAAGAGCAGCATACAGAAAAGACGAACCAAAACCAAAACAATACAAAATGTGCAGCTCAGGCAAGGAGAGAATGCGACGGAGCACATGCACAAAGCATGTATGCGTGTGTTTCTCAATCACTGAGTGGAGAGATACCCATGCCTGAATGCAAACAAAACAGGAACCCGCCTCATTGTTCTTTGCGGTCATACCTTACTCGTCGCTTTTCACATTTTCTGTCTTGTAGGTCACTGGAAAATGGAGGCGTAATCCGAGTTGCATTCCCTGTTTGTATTTATAGTTATATTCATATTTCTCTTGCGAACAGTCACCATGCTGTTTGTCTTTTATGAGCGTGGAATGGAACAACATGTAATGCAATTTAAGGGATTGTGACGGTAGACAAAATGTGGTGGCAGCGAGACGTGGATGGGGCTTTAGATACAGCCGATCTAATGCCAAGGCGGACTAGAAACGCCCCCGCGATTCGCATGTCAGAATGTCGGTGCTGTTCTGGTTCATCTTTGACAAGAAATCACACATGACCAAGCTGGCGGTGCTTAAGAAGATCCAATACCGACGGCAGGTGGACAAACGCGAAAAAACGCATTCTTGCCTTTTAGTCCTTTCTATCATTTTTGACCTCGGGTTGCGAGGCTGTGCGGACATATGAGAAGCGCCCCCATACAAAAAAACTGTACGTGATCACCGTTAGAGAGCAAAAAAAATGGCTATGCTGAGTGCTATTGCAAATGCCCTGCTCTTCTTGTCCATTGTGCGTAGCCTTTACCGTTGGCGCGTATAGTCAGCAGCCACTCAGCCGACGGTAAACGCAAATGTGTGAATCAAGGTGGCTTCTGGCTGATGAGGAGAAGCATGGAGGAAGGGTGTATTTGGAGAGAAGAGACGTTAGACAACATCTAGCACATGTTGTTGCCATTGCCATATTTTTTCATGGCGGGTCTGCTGTTCCGTTTGCTACGCAGCAGACAGTGCACACGCACAAGCCATGTTATCGGCAAAAGTGCAAAAAAGAGGTTGCCATGTTGGTAACTAGGCATCTTATCTGACGTCATCTTTGCCATAAAACTGCTCTGTCCGAAGGTACATTTGCTGTCGATGCAATGCGTTCAGAGTTCAAACAGGTGGAAACGCAGGGTTTCGGTTGTGGTTGGGGTTGCTGTGGAGCCAACAAACGTGACGCTGGTCATATATGATATGCAGGAATCACAGGAAAAACGCTTGAGAAGAGGTGATCAAATGAATGAAAGGAAGTGGTCAAATACGAAGAAAAAACAAGGAACGATATTAAAAGAAGCGAAAAGGGAAAGAACCTGACCATGACATCTGGTCGTGTTTCTGTCGGCAGTTGGAAGTCGCTTGGCTTATGACTTCATGCTTTGCCGCCTAAATAGCAGAAGCATGTTGTATCTATGCCATTCTGCCATTCTGCAATTCTGACCTTCCAATGACTTGAAATGTGTTCCTGGGAAAAACGCAATAGAAAGCTAAACATCTCGCAAAACAACCAGCTGCATTTTGAATGAAAGGGTTTGGCTGGCAATTCCCGTACATGCTTACAAGGAAGGAACGCGGAGGGGGTGGGCTGCTAGCCCGTGCGGTACCTTTTGGCTGCCCACCCCCTACTTCACTGAGATGCCCGTGCTGCGGGCCCAATTCGAGGCTGTTTGCACAGTGCACATCTGTTATATTTTGAAGTATGCTTCTCCTGCCAATTTTAACCGCCCTAGGATGTGCTTTCCGCATATTGGGAGAGCGTGCTGTGTCTTTTTTTCGGGCATTCGTAGCCAGTCCATTATTCGAACGATTCCAATTTTACTTTATTTTTATTCTATTTTGTTCTTTGGCTATTGCGCCAAACATGTTTCTAATCTGCCTATCTTGTGTCTATCATGTTTACGTTCCAGGTGCTCCATGCTTCTTACACCGCAGCACATATGCCACAATCGGCACTGCTTTTAGGTTGTGTTGTTGTTTTTGTTGCTTCTGCCGCTGCTACGCTTCTATTTAGGGCGTGCCCGTGGTATCATGGACATGCGGACGCTTGTATATTGTATGAAGGGCACGCAGCCTATTTAATAAGGGAGCGGCCCTCTCTCTTGGTTCTATTGCACATCCTCCTTTTTTCTTTCTTCTCCTACATACATTTCTTTATGCTACTCTTCGCCATTTCCCTTCCTTGCCTTGTCTTTTTCTCTTTTTAGCCTGTAAGAATTGCTTCTTGTCATAAACAAAGGCAATAATATCCGTCCAGAGGCCGTACATTTTCCCATTTGTATTTCAGACTTTCTGGCAACAGTGGATCGTTAATACAGTCTTTCCTTGCGTAAATTAACTCTAGCCATTCTTCTTGTATACCTAGACCGTATCAGTTCCAATATTTGAACGCCCGGTGTCCGGTTGCGCTGGATTTTCAGAAATTCTATCATCTTTGCGGGAAGTCCAGCACATCCTGCGCGCACATAGACCTGTAGCCGTCTTTTGCTCTCCGCCTCAATGGTCTCTCCCCCGTAGATTGAACAAAGAGGTCACGTAAGCGGGTCAAATAGAAGCAGCTTATAACCATATTCAAGACCCTCTCAAAGAGCATCTCAGCTGCCATGGACAGGAAAATTGCGCTTCCAAGCTTTCGCGAGGTTGCGGGTACACTGCACAGCCCGACACTCGCACACAGCACTGGCTCGGCGGCAACAGCAAGTTCAGTGGGTCCTAGGCCCATTCCCTTTGAACGCACAGCAAACAAAAGTCCTGGCGGCCCACACTCACCTATGGGGGCCCGGTATAGCATCCACAGCGAAAGCAGCGGTGCTACAGTCTACAACAACACTGGCAGCGACGCAGCCAGCACATACCAGCAGCAGCAGCAGCAGCAGCGGCATTTTGCTACACAGCCCTCATCGTACCCCGGCCAGACTGCGACCAGCAGCACCTTTCTGTCAAGGTCTCCACCGGCGATCAGAAGCCACGAGCAGCATCAGACAGCATCCGCGTACGACATGCACAAAACCAACGCTATCCCGCCCCACAATGGCTCTGTCGCACATCAATCTCAATTGCACAGCAACAACGTGTTCCGAGTGGCGCAGGTGACCACGGATCCTATCATGCAGCAGCAGTCTTCATTTATGCACTCTCCGCCATCGTCAGCATCGTCACGCTTTGCACCCTACCACATGCCTAGCTCATATTCACTGCCGACTGCCTCGGCCGCTGGCGGCTTAGTGCGGACATCAGCATCGCCAAAGTCCAGACACGAAGCCCTTGGTAGCAACAGCGGCGACTTTTCTGTATCGCGGGCAGCAACAGCCATCTCCTCGGTTGCTCTGTCCTCGCCCATCTCCCCAACAACCCCAGCACCGCTGGCAGCAGCAGCACCGCGCAAGCAAAGAACCGCACTTCTTGCAAAATCAGTGCCATCCCCATTCCAGCAGAACGGACAGCTGCAGCAGCTACAGCAGCAGCATAAACAACAACCACAGTCACGGCAGCAGAGACAGGCATCATTGAACTCAAGCTCTCTTCACTACGGCAGCGTTGCCCTTACTGGGCCAGGCGGTCCCATCATGGCACCGTCTTCATCCGAAGCATCTGGGGCGTCTGTTGCCCCCATCATCATCCCCCGCCCGCCGCCAATGCTTGGACACTCGCCGCCATCGCCGCCGGCCATGCCGGGCATGAACTTGACGCAGCAACGCATGGAGCACCACTCACTTCCAGAACACATTGAGCACGATGATGCTGACGACATTCTTGACTGCTACGACGATGCCTCTCAGACGCATGGCGCAGACGGCACAGTAATGACAACGGCAAAGATCCGTACAATTCACAAGCTTGCCGAGCGCCGTCGACGTCGTGAGATGAAGAATCTCTTTGACACGTTGCGCAAATGCCTCCCCATCGACAAGAGCATCCGCCTGAGCAAGTGGGAGGTCCTCAAGAAGGCAATTGAGGTTATATCCGCTCAGGAAACCGAGATCCACATGCTCCGTTTGCATATAGATACCACCAAGAACACCGTGTACAAGGAATCGGTGAAATAAACGGGAGCCGGCATTATTGGATGCTCGCTATTGACCTACACCGTACTTGTTGTAAAGTCCTTGTCTCTGTGTTCATGGCCTGGTATCTTCTTCCCCCCCTTTTTTTCTGCATCTCCCAAATGTTTAGTTTTTCTCCGTGTTATGTGTATAGTAATATGAAATATATTTTTTTTGCTTCTGTGACCGAGAATCTGATAGAGCTGTTGTCAAATTGCGTGGGTGAAAAAGAAATTGTGGATTAATTTAGCAAAGCGAGATCGAAGCATAGACCACGTTACCATTGCACTTGCATCAATACCCGAGTTCTTCTAAATTTTCTTGCCTCGCATTGACAATGATCTCCGGGTTGGCACACATGTGAAATGTTTGTTGCTCGCTTTGAATAAAGACAGAGAACAAAAAAAGCAGACACATAACGAGAAGAAGCAAAACTGAGCAATAAGTGTGCAGCCTCCAGCAAAATTCGTTGTTGCTGTTAGCCTGCATATCCTTTTGTTTGCTCCTTTTCTCGTCCTAACACAATGGGTCTTGCCTATTGTTTTGCACCAAGTGCCTCAATTGCGACATTTTCCCGCCACGTGCCAGCAGTTGTAGAATAACAAATGTCAAAAAGCGTTATATGCAATATGCATATTCCCAAAAAGAAAGCAAACAGACAAACAAAGAAACAAAAAGTGGTAACGAATATGTTGGAATAAGGGATGGCAAGCACAGACAAGGAATGCTAGGTGCGTGATTCAACCACGCAACATGTGCGCTGTGTGGAGTGGAGGTGGTGGACAAGGAACAATTGCTGTGCAAGCAACAGCTGAATCGTTAATGGAAAGGAATCCTTGGAGTATGCCCAAGGCTATTAATTTGCAAAAGGCCCAAAGCAATCGCATTCATTATTCCCAACACAAGTCGTCAATACTGCGCACACGCACATTATTCACGTTTGCTTCTTGGCAAACAAACAAGGGAAAAGAAAAAGAAAAGGAAAAAGCTCACTGTTGTGTCTGCTCGTCGCAAATGTCCTCCACACGGATCTGCAGCTCTTCAATACGCTCGCATGTGTGCTTCAAACTGCTCTGTTCATTATCAAGCGTGTTCCGTATATTCTCCAGTGCTGCGCTGGACAGCCGAGAGGTGGCCATTGTTCTCGATGCAGCAGCGGCATCTTGCGCACGCGTGGCCGATCTTATCAGCGTTTGCATTTCATTGACGCGCTCGTGAAGGCCATCCACTGCTTGGCGATATCCATCAGCGCCATTAACATACATTTCCATTTCCCGCACCTCTTGCCCAAAGACGCGCTCGGCGGCCGTCAGCTCCGGCTGGTAGAAGCTGAGCAACTGACGCAGCGCCTGATCAACACGCACGCTCAATTTGCGCGTGTTCTCTTGCAGCGCATCTATCCGCAGTTGCGACTGTTGCATCTGCTCAAAATGCTTCTGGAAGCCTGAGGATATTGCCGCAAGCTTGTCGTGCTGGCGTCTGTGTTCCAGCACCTGCAAATCCATATGCTCGCGCATACTTGAGTGGGCATCGGCAACCACCTTCAACTGCGAATGAAGTTGGCCGACAACAGAGCCCAGCAACTTGAGCTTCTCCTCGCTGATGTCATCGCCCTCGCTGGCAGAGTTGTCGTCACGGAGCACAAACCGTGGCTGCTGCACAGCAGAGCCATCGCCGCTCAGAGCAGCCGGCGGCTTGTATCCGTTCTTTGGCAGCCGTGGGACATACACCACGTCCTTGGTCCCCAGCGAGAGATCAATACGGCGACGCCTCTTACCGTCATCATCGGCATCCTCATCGCCCTCGCCCAAAGAAGCATTTTCTTCGTCATCTTCGTCTTTATCATCGTCGTCGCCATCGTCATCTAGCGCGTTGCTGGGCAACGGCAACGAAATGCCAACCAGCCGACACGGAGAAACCAGCGCAAGTAACGAATAAGAAAGGTAAATGTCATCAATCACTACAGCGCCTACAACAGGCATGGCTGGCTGCGATGCGCGTGGAAACGTATGCACAACACACTGCACGCACCTGCGCGCCAATGCTCCTCGCTCGCTTTCGTCGCCACCGTTACTCCTGCCAGCTGCGCCAACACCTCCAGCAGAAGACATGTGTCCGCGCCCATCAAGCATGTATAACAGGTTCTCCAGCGCTACGCGTCTATCCTCGTCGTCTCCGAGGCCAATTGCCTTGTCCAAAAGAACCGCCCACTTTCGGACGTCAACTCGATGCACACCGTGCTGGTGAAGTGCATAAAAAACAGCAGGGCTCAGCGGATCTTTCTGCAGCGTTACTGTCGCTCCCACACCCCTTTGACTGCGGCGATTGCCGTGGGCGTCCTGTGCATCGTCGCCTTCGCTTGTCAGCGGCGCAACAGTCAGATCGATGCTGGCCAACGTAGCAAGAACAGGCAGCTCTCGCAACCGCGATCCCTTGCTAAGAGGCATGGACCAGCGACACATCACTGGCTCGAGATCAGCAAAAACCTCGACACGTGCATCGCAGTACGATATGGCCACTAGTCCGGCGCTCGCGCCATGGGTGCTGCTTCCTGGCTGCAAGTATACCACATCACACGCATCTTCAGGATCACAGCCGCCAGCATAGGCGTCGTATCCCCCGTCGGAGCCATACTCTGACGAACTGTCCTCAGAGTCGAGACCAGATCCCTCTACAGACCTTGGCTCGGGCTGGAACAAGTACGGGCCCTGTGGGACAGGTGTTTTAACAAGGCTGGGTGGCAGATTCAGGTATATACAGTCGTGGCCAGACGCAGCGGCAAGCGAACCAAGCGACGCAGGACGCATAGATGCCGCCTTGCCTTTGCTGAGATCAAGAACCTGATTCAGCCACTTTGCAGCCGCCCTGGCATTTGCAAGCTCAGGCGGCGTGTATACACGCCCAATGGATTCGTACTCCTCAGCCTGCCATTCACGCACATCAAGCTCTGCAGACTCAAGCAGACTCTCAAGCCACTCGCGCTCAACGCAGCATCGACGCGGTATCACAGGACACAGACTGTATAGCTCGCTGATGTTTGTAAGCACAAATACAGTCACCCGTGACCATCCTGCAGAAATGCTGCTGCCCAGACAGAAGCTGACAGCATGGCTCATTGCAAATGCAGAGCTTCCTGATGAGCTTGCGCCAAACAGAGACACAATCTGTTCTGGGGTGTCCAGGTCCTCCGACACATCAAACATCTTTACCGTGCCGGTTGCGTGGAGAATGAGCAGATGGGAGTCGTTTGCCGACAGCGGATGCCACAGAACGTCAACAACCCGTGTGCGTACAGACCAATTATCAGCCAGCGACATGTCTGCTCCAACTCCCGACGAACGCCTTTTGCCTGCTCCGTTTCCTTTGGCCTCCGCAGCCAAGCCCACCAACATGGACCTACAATCATACCAAACACCGTGCTCCCTGGATTCTTCGTCATCGGAGTCCTCATGGCGTGCGGCGCCAAATGCACTGCCGGCATTCTTTCTTGTGGAGGCGCCTGGTGGAGGCAGCACAACGACTGCAACGTGGTGGACGCCCATTGCCACAAGAAGCTTGCCGGACTGATTAATCACCAGTTTGTTAATATCGAAAGACAACGCCTCGCATCCCAGACGGTACCAAGGCACATTACTGACTGCGTCCTGTTTTGTTTCCAAGTCCTCTGCACTCGAAAACCCGCGTATCCCCATACGCTTGCTTTCATACCGAACGAATGCGTCCTTGCATGCCTTCAAGTTGATCCAACGCATCTCCTTTCCAACGGCAACAAAGAGATCAGTTCCTCTAACCGCCACACATTGACGACGTGTCGAAGGTCCGCTTTTAGCCGCACCACCGGACTCGCCTACATTAGCCCTGCGCGTCGAAGAGCCTTTGGGCTCGCTAAATACCGAGTGTTGTGCGAGGATTTGCAGCCATTCGTCGGTCTCTACAAGTACTCCAGATGAAATTTAGAAAAAAGAGCGTGTTGGTGTTTCGCTGTTAGCTAAATGAGCCATACTATCGTAAACAGGGCCTTGTGGCTAATTATACGGCGCAATCCAAATTCATACCCATTTTTGTAAATGCGGTGGCCTGGATAAACGCTGAACAGCAATGGGTGTGTACTGTAAAATAGATTCGTTTCCTATCAGATTGCCATAGAAAATAAAACAGAAAATGAGTAGCTGAAATATCTGTGGAATTAAAGAAAACAATAAATGAAAGAAACAGAAATAGCGAAAATAAAGTGTGACCGCAGTTTTAAATAAGCGAAAAAGCATTTTTCTTGTTTACGCATAAAAAATTTTGTTTTGATGAAAATACACTCTCAGCCAAGCCAGTCTAGACAGACCAAGCAAAAGACTGCAATCATTTGCATAGGCAGAGCGGGGTGTGTTTTTAAGGTGCCATGAACGAGTTTTCTTTCTTTTACTGTCAGAACATTAACATTTCAAAGACAGCTTGTCTCACAAAATCCAATAATCAAAATGTTTTATGACCTTGGATGATACATCACTTGTATCTGCGCAGTCAAATCATATCAGTGCATGTCTGCTACATATTGCACATCCTAGTTCTGGCCGATGTTTAACTGTGTTTGTTATTCGAATACGCCAAGGTGAAAGGTTTTTTTTGTCATTTTAGAAATGAAATGAAGCAAGGAGTTTAAACGAAAAAATCATATCGAAAAAATAGGAAAAAAAAAACAAAAACATTATAAAAGAGAGGAAGAGATTTAGAGAGGAAGAAAGGAAACAGAGATAAGAGATGGAAAAGGAGGAATTTGGAAGAACCAGTGCATCAGCGAAAGAAAGATCGGAATAAATCTCTCTCTCTCTCGCCAAAGTCAAATCGCTGCTTCTTGCAACAAGGCGATATGTAAGAGTGTTTCCTAAGCACGTCATAGGATAAACAGAGAAAGCAGAAGCTTCAACGTATACGTGTCAATTCCAGACACTACGAGAGCATTCGCGAGAGAAATAGAGAAGAGCCGATGAACGGGACAATGGCTACTCCCCAAAAGAGTCATGAAAATGCCAAAGAATGAAGCAGCAGTGCTTCAAGATCTTGAAGAGATGGAATGTGGGTAAAGTACACGTCTATCAGATCAAAAGAGATATGCGAGTATGTCAGGGAAAGAGGCAGGAAAGTTCGGCTCCCCATATGATGATGATGAAAGGCTTGAGATGCAAATGGTGTTTTTTATACCGGCGAATGCGCAAAATAATAATGCATGCAGATGTTTGTTCAGCTCAGGATCAGAAGATCGAGAGATTTATGCAATGGGTGGCAGAATGCCCAAGCACAGATGGGTGTGCTTAGGTCAGCAATGGCGAAATGAAAGACCTGCTTCAATTGAAGAAAGACGCTGAATGTACCGTGGTCTGCTTAGAGCGGGTTGGCTTCCGGATCAACCGCGCACAAAGCTGCGGGATCAATTGTGTTGGTCTTTGTGGGGCACTGCCAGCCTGAAAGATCCTGGCCAAAGACATTCATAAGCGAGGCCGAGTCGCGAATCATCTCGTCGTAAAAAGACATGATCCCCGAATTACCATTTCCATTGCTGCTGCTATTGCAGTTATCTGCACTCGCCGGCACCATTACATCGACAGCCATCAACCCTACGGGGCGCGACTGCTGCTGTTGGTGATGGTGGTAACTGTGGTGCTGGTGATGAGCCTGGTTCTGATAGCCATCAGCGGAACCGTGGTTTGAGACCTGAGCAACACCAACATTCATACCGCCCATATTCTGAAGCGGAGCATTCATCGAAAACTCCGTTGCTGCTGTAGTCTCATCATGCATGTGAGCATGAGTTGGGGCAGGAATGCCAGCTAGCATAGACCAGTCCGCAGAGGATACGCTGACGTTGTTGCTGTTGGTGTTGCTGTAGTTGTTGGCACCAACATTTGCGCCATGGGAACGTCCTTCAGCAAACATCGAAAGACCAAGTTCTGAGGCTTCAAGACCCATTGACATGTCAATCTTGGCTGGATGCTGGTGATGATGGGCGGATGCGAATTCCTGTGTCATGCTATCGGGACCATGCCACGAGATCCTGGATGGCACATTGGAGCGGCGCACGTTATACATGCTGCTATCACTGCCGGTGGTCATAATCGCAGCAGTGTCGGCAGAGAAAAACGCAGCGCCCTCGATACCATTCGCAGAGGCTGCATCGCTCCCATTTCCAGAAAGCGGGCCGCCAAAAAAGGCACCGCCCATAGGGTAGCTTGCGATGCTGCCGTCGGCGCATGTGGTTGGCATGGATGCAAGGTCTATGGCCGACGGAGGCAGAGGGACTGAGCAAGGCGAGGGCATGTGGAAATGAAACTGCGTAGACTGGCTCAACGGCGAACGAGTACCAGTAGTGCTCACAGCAGACATAGTGGACGAGTTGATAAGCCCGGGCGATGGAGCAAACAGCGGCGTCTGGGGGTACGAAGATACCGCCGAAATGCTGTTGAATGTGCAGCTTCCGTTGCTTGTGTGTGGCATAGGTGTCTCCGACAGCGCCGATGCCGGGATGGCCAGTGTTCCAACGCCGCTGTGGCTCTGGGTGCTGGACACGCGCATCTTCTTTGCCGACGACCGACCGAGAGACATAGTTGCAGGCATTGTGTCGCTATGCGAAAGAGCACAGGGAGACGATGATGTAAGATTGCTTCCCGCTGGCATGGATGTAGTGTCGGCTGTGGTACTGGATCCGTCCTTTGAGGCCGAGGATGCGCCGCACGCACGGGGGTTGCGTGCTTCCTTCGGAGGAAGGCTGTGGGAGCGCTTAAGAGACTTTACGCCCTTTACAGAACGGCTTGTCTTCTTCTCGGCCTTTTTGATGCCAGAGGAGGCAACCTTCCCACTACTCTGCTTTGTAGGACCAGCAGGGGCGGCAGTACTGCATGCATCATTGCTGACGTTGGAACCGTCGTTGCCTTCGGAGGACAAAGAGTGGGCTTTTGCTGCGGCGAGAGCGGCAGCGGCAGCAAGAGCAGCACGACCAGAGCGGCTGCGGATGGGCTTGAAGTGGCCGCTGTTCAAGCAGGACTCGTATCCGGGAGTAAATGTCCAGAAAGAGCCCTTGCCTGGATTTGCCTCGTCGCGCTTCATCTTCATAAATCCCTTGTTCAGGGACAGGTTGTGTCTGATAGAGTTCTACAAGGTGAGCGCCAGCCAAACGGGTCCAAAAGAATGGTGCATCCACAAGCAATGCTCGTGATTGTTAGCATGGTTTGTTCCGAAAAAGATGAGCACATCATCAGTAACAGCATTTTAATCACAGGCCCAAAGCACATGCTGTCAAAAAGCAAAAGGCAGAATGAGGTAATAGGACACAGCGCAACACGAAAATGGCGAGAATATGGCGGTGCCGTTGCTGACACCCCCCCCCCATTATCCTGGCTTGCAATACAGGCGGAAAACGCACGTCAGCGCTAATCCTTCTGTCTTGTCTTCCTTTTTGGCAGACGCACATCAAAAATGCCAAGAAAACTGGAGATGCTGCAGCTGCTCGGGTACAAGGGCCGATGTGCGAAAAAAAAAGCCAGCCGTCCAATGGGGACGATTGGTGCAGTTAGGGAGGGGGAGACAAAGGCCCGAAGGCGGGCTGGGCGGGCCGCATGCATGATATGGCTGCAAATCCTTCCTTGCTGCTGGGCCAAACTAGTCTCAATCCGCTCTTTGCGTTGATGTCAGCTGCACCCACCCTCTTTACAGCACCACATGTCCAGCCTTGTCTCCCTTTACCCAGAAAGCGCATTCTCAGAGATGGCAGCTGGAGGAAACAGGCGGAAGATAGCCAAATGCCGTTACAGCTAACGGGCACAGCATGGGGTAGTCTGATACATAAAACACTTTGCAATTGCGCCAGGAGCCAAAGAAAGGTCATGTGTGGGCGGGAGAGGCGGAGATGGAAGGCGCGGCCTTGTGAGCGGGAGAGTGCGTGAAGGAGGAACGCAAAGGGAAAAACGAGACATTGAAGGGGAGGAGAGATCTTCCAGAAAAATCATAAAACGGCTATAGTCACAAGCACAAGAATAATTGCTGCAATTTCCCTCTTCCCTATTTGGTGCGGAAGAGCGTTGCAACAGGTATGATGGACCAGCAATATTGCTCCGGCAAAAAAGAAAAAAAAGTCATATATGCATGTAATTTCGTGTTTCTGCCCACTTACCTGCCAGTTCTGGCGTGTGCGATAGTATGGAAAATGCTCCTGGATCCACTCGTAGATGCCGTTGAGAGTCCTGCGCTGCAGCGGGGCTTTCATAAGCGACTGTGCGATCAGCGATGCGTACGAGTATTCGGGCTTGTCGGGGTTGGGGTTTTTGGACTTTCCCGACGCCGGAGTATTTACGCTGGACTCGCCGGTATCTGAGGATGGTGCGCCGTCTATGGAGACCGGCGCAACATCAGTGACGGGCGCAGCCGATACGTCCATTGGTGTGAACTGCTGCTGCTGCTGCTGCTGTGGATAATGCATGGAGACTGGCGTGGCCGAGAGCGGCGTAGGATATCCCGACGCAATGTTCATGTTTGCAAAGTCCATGGCTGACGGCGAGAACGGCCGCTGATGGAACGCGTCCTTCAGATGTGCAAAGTGACCACCGCCGATTTCAATCGCGCTTGTAGGCGTGACAACATCCATGGTGCTCATTGACAGAGGATATTGCAGTGTCATTGATGCTGGCAGATGCATGCTGGACGCTGCAAGCTGCTGGTTCGGCATTGGCGCAGGAGAGTGCTGTTGTGAGCGCGAGGGAGTGCCAAATTCAGAGTTCATGGCTGTGACAGGTAGCTGTGTAAGAAGAATGAAAAAGTATATGAGTGTAATGGGCTCTGGTTGGGTCAAGGAAGAAAAGAAGAAGGACCCGGCTGGTTCGTAAAAGAAATAGCGACAACAAGAAAAGCTAGAGGGGAAGGGAAAAAGTCAATGACGATGAGGCACAAAGTATCGTGAACGTAAAAGGATGAGCCGAGAACGAGGATATAGAGGGGAAAAAAGCTAAACGAGAAGTGATGAGAGACACAACCAGTTAAAAAAGAGAGCGAAAGGGGGAAACCCGGTGATATGCTTCTCTCTTTGCAGGCACGTAACAAACGCAATGTTTGTAACGAAGGGGAACAAGCCTTATACAGCAACAAAAGCAGCAGCACGTACAAGCAACCGAGAATAAGGAATGTTGCGAGTTGCAAGATTCTTATTAAACCGAAAATATGGCTGGTCCGCAAGATGCGTCGTGACTAATGCTATGCAATGTTCAAGCAAGCAAGCAAACGATGTGTGCCAGAAGAACTGCTGAAAGAGACAAGGGCTGGTGACTGACAAGGGGTATATTCTACAGACAAGACGGGCTTATACAGATAAGGCGCAATCTTGCAACGAGGGAGCGTGTATGTCAAGGGCGAGCGTCACAGACCGTGTACAGGGCGGGGTGGTTCGTTTGGACTATCTCCTCTAGGGAATCTCTTCTGCAAGTAAAAAAAAGGACGGGATGGCGTGAAAGAACGGAGAAAGTAATGCTAAGGTTGCAAGAGCGTGACGAAGACGATGCGGTTTATAGCAGAACTGAGGTGAAAAAGCAGGTCGTTATAAGCGTATTCAGCTGAGCAGGCAGCAGGAGGCGTGTAAGGAGGGTGTAGAAGGGGAGGGGCGGGGATAAAGGAAAGGGGGTGTTTGTTGGAGTAGAGTGCAGAGGAAGAGGGCGGCGTATAGGTGTTGCTTAGAAGAGAAAAGAAGGGATGTGTAGAGAAGAAAGAGAAAATCAGACAAAGGCTCTGCTTGCTGTCGCTGTCTTCTTATGAAGACCGCAAGCCGGGAAGAGGGAGGCTGCAGCATGCAGATTTTTTTCTCTTCTGGGGACCCCCAAGCCTTGCCCACCCAACCCATCATCTGCTCAGTCTGGCCAGTCCAGCCCACCCGGGCGCAGTAGCAGCTCCTCCCTCATTTCGTGCTGGCGCCCGCCGTGCTCCGCGCTCCAGCTTTCGTCCAGCACAGGCATCTGACGGCAGCATCCGCCATCCCAGCCATCAGCAGCGTCCCCCTCCCCGCCTTTTTAACTGCTCTCCGTAGAGCGCTGGCATCGTCTGCGCGACTGCGTCGCATGTGCACAGTAGCAGCATCCATCGCAATCTTCGTTTTGGACCCAAGCAGCTCTTGCCACAGTCTGCGCCTTCCAGATGCCCCCCCCCAAGACTGCACACAGGACACTGGGAAATAAAATGTGGCGCTTCTTTTCATCTTTGCTGCCGCCGGCTCCAGGCAACAACAGTCGCCCATTGAGCCAGCAAAGCCTGCATGCTGGGTCTTTCTACGCTCTGTTGCAGCGTGTCTAAACTCCGCCCCATTTCTAATTTCTTGATTGCCCATTTTGCGCCGAGTCTGTTGTTGCTCCCTTGCACTATCTCTCGCCAGCAACCCAAAAGAACTAACCCAAAAGAACTGATTGTGGTCCCGTTCTGTTGTCTCCCAATTGTTGCGGCCCCTTTCTTGTGCCTTTTAGAGCCATTATCGGCAGCATTTGGATCCATTAATGGATAAACGCTGCAGGGCAAAGAGAAAAAAGAGCCCATGTTTGGCGAGCCAAAGCAGCAAAAAAATTTTGCGTACCATTCATTCACTGTTTCTCTTCTGTCTCAGTGAATGTGGAAACGGTGTCGGAACAACCCACGGCCGTACACACTCCCTAGTTTCATGTTTTGTCCTTTCTCTCTCTCTCCTTTTCTCGCTTTACATGTGTTGGTGATCGTCGCCGCTTCGTTCTGATCCTTTCTCCTGCACACGCCGATACATGCTACCCCTCTCCCTTTGCCAGGCATATCCTTTTATCTGGGGGAGGAGGGTTTGCCAAAGAAAAGTGCGAAATTCCGCGCACATATGCGTCAACCAACGTAGGACAAAAGTAGCCAAAGATCCGGAGCGCACAAGCAATGAATTAACGAATCAACGCCTTGCTGGAAATAGACAACCTTTTGTCTGTGTAAGAGCAGATGTGGGAAGAGCAGACCGTTTACAGCTGCGGCGGTTTCACAAATTGTCTGTCCGCCAGAGAAGCCATCACATTCTGCGCACACAAATCTGGCATATGAAAAATGTTGCTTTGTTAGCAGCCATTCAAGAGCGGGTTTACTCCCCGCGTTGCCAGAGGGCTCGCACTTTATCTGGGCAGCCATTGCCTATTGCACGCACTTTATTGTTTGCTGTGCCGCAGTATGCCAGCTCATGCGATCGGTGGTGGTGTGCATACAAGCTACATTAACCCGGTCTTACGATTTTCTTTGTGCATTGAACATTTCTTCCATGTAAAACATTCGCACCATCCGCTCAGCAAAATGTATGCGTTACCTCCAATATTATCACGAGCATACGAGCATAGCATTCTGGCTATCTGGTACTGCTGGCTGTATTAGATTGGAATTACTTTTCTCATCATTATATTAATTGGTAGGGGTTACCGTGTTTTCTGCGACATCCAGTCTGCTTCACTCTACCCCAGAACGCTTTACTGCACACTGGCTCCACACCATGACAGAGCTATGTTAATACTCGAATGTACACACAAACGTGCCTGTTATGCATGTATCCGAAAGATATGGCAAAGATAAAAAGTGTAATGGCCTACTCTTTAGGACCGGCTCTGGACCGCCAGCGAATAACAAAGAATCGGTCCGCAATGCAGAAAATAATAAGCATTGCTTGCATGAGAATGGGGACAGAGCGAAAAAGGATTGCCATTTTCTGTAGAAATTACATTGGATTTGCTTCATCGGGGTGGGGGGTGGAGGGCAAGGGCTAGATACCACCCCCCTTCTCTAGCCAGCACAGGCTTTTCTACCTGTTTAGCTTGGCAATCCGAACTTGTTCTGATCCCTTGGCCTGCTTTATGGTAAAATATACTGGATGTTGGGTTTTCCGCCATCCCTGAGAGCAGATCACTTCTTTGGGTTTTAGGGAGGGTATTTTATTCACGGATGGATAATGTCAAATGAAAGAGAGCAGCTTCGCTATACTCTTTGAATGGACCACAATGGCACCAAGGATCCACAAGTAGAGCCTAACCATCCCTTGTGCATTTTGCATTTGCACAACAAATACCAGAGTTCGGCCGCTCATCATTCGTCACTATTTGACTCTGCCACATAGTTCCTAGATGTGTTTACTATATCTTTTAGTTCTTCCTCTTTCTCTCTTTCTCTCTCTCTTTCTCTCTCTCTCTCTTGTTTACAGGCGAAAGGAACATTGACTGCCACCTATTATGCACCATTGAATATTCTCTTTATGGCATGCTCTGCTTTCTTTCATTGTTCATCGGCTGTTCTAGACAAGCAAACCCAATAGTAATTACGCCAAATGCAGCCTGTTTTGGCATTTCTAAATTTAGTCTATTGCCAACAATGGTCTTTGTCCACCTTGTCCTTTTAGTAGCCATGATTTTGCATCACAATAGCACTGCACTATTAGAGCCTACTCATCTTTTTATTATTATTATTTCTCTCTGTACGGAATAAATGTGCACACATCCAGACAAATGCTACAATTGCCCACTTGTCGCACCCAATTGTTTGCAGGCCAACGGTCCCAACTTTTGTGATGTTTATCAAATACGTCACAACTAGATTCTTGCTTTTTTAACAAGTCATAATGTTTAGGCATTTTGCCAGATGTTGTTCATTGTGAGCGTTGCTTCAAGCTGGCTTGTATAGTCTACATCAGCCGTTAAAGTAGAATAGCTAGGCATAGCACACTATTCTACGTGCTATCACATTGCAGAAGCAAGCAATGTGATTCAGAAACACACAAACATTTGTGGTTAATGATATATTCTTGGATTTTTTAATAGTGAATGGTTTTCATGAAACAAAAAAAAACAGAGCAAAATGAAAAAAGGAAACTGAGCAGAATAATTGTTTTTATATCTCTCAATAGCCTGAAAAGCGCATTATATTGCTTTCACAACCCAACGATTGTTAGTTGGCTTTGCGGCGACCACGCTTTTCCTTCTTGTTGCTTCCCTTGATTGAGGCAAGCCCCTTCTTCATGCTCTTGGGAGTCAAAGGAATGTACGCAAATGGGTCAACATTGCCGCGTTTGACATCGCCCTTGCCCTTCTTTGACATGAACTCGCGGCCATACGAAGCGCCGCTGTTAGCCTTTCCACGCTTAGCAGGTCCAGCAACAGCCCTCCCGTCATTCTCGCCGTCGCTGCCCATTTCCACGTCGTCGTCAGAATCGCCTGCTTTGCGCTTGTGGAATTTGATCTTCTGTCCTGGCGTGCGATAAAAGCCATCCTTAGACTTCACCGACTCCAAGTAGTAGTTCTCAGTCGTCTCCTCGCCACCTTTGCTTTCATCCTTAGCAACCGCAGCAGTCTTAATCTTTCTGGCTTCCTCCTCAGGATCCTCAAATAGCAGCTTGCCATCCTTCATCTTGGGAACGCTAATGGCACGGCGAGGCTTCTCTGCAGGGCTGGCTGTGGCAAAATGCGTAAATGCCGAGCGGTCCAAGAAATCCAGCGGACCCTCAGTGTCCTCCTTGATCCACGCACCCGTCTTGTTAGAGCCCGCCTTGTCGCCCAGCTGTTGCTTCTTTGATTTGTTGTTCTTTCTTCCATTTCTTGTAGCCCCGCCAGCGCCCTCATCGTCGGAATCGTCTAGCTCACTCTCGCTGCCATAGATTACATCCTCGTATGCATTTCCATACGACTTTTTGGCCACTGCAGACGATGCTGCTCCAACCTCTTCCGAGAGACCACGTTCTTGCGTGTTCGCACCCCCATCGCCGCTCTTTGCACGCTTTGATCGCTGCTGCCGCTTGCGCATATTGGCCACCAGCTTGGCGTGCTCCTCAGGAACAGCACTTGCAACAACATCCAGACCAAGCCGCCTGGAAAGCCTGTCAAGGATGTGGCGGCATTTCAAGCGCAGCTGATTCTTGTACTCGTGCGACCATTTAAGAATAGCCGGCACAATCTCCTTCAGATGCGGCTCAAGAAGCTCCTTCGGCAGAATAACCGCAATCACCTTGACAAAGCCAAGTGACGACTTTGCAATTTCGCGGTTGTTGTTGACAACAAACATCAGCACGGTATCCATCAGCTCAACAGTAAACTCAGCATCCAGCTGCTCATGGAACTCAAATAAGGCACGGGAGATCGATGCAATTGTTGCGCTAATCATATGGGGCGTCTGGGCAGCAAGACCAGCGGCAATAATCTTAAAGTACTCCAATATGCTCGCCTGGTATTCTGGCTGCTTGGTACCGTTTGGATTTCCAGCGTCACCAGAAAGAGCCGCCATGTCAATAGCACCGCCCTGGGCCATTCGCTTGCCCATTACTAGCAATGTGTCAAACGCAATTGCGCGTGCTCGCTCATTTGGCTCTTTTGTTCCCAGAATGACCTCTGACAGCATAGCCGGAATAAAGTGAAGCTGGCTAGTGGGAAGGTTCCGCGAAAGTCGCGAGATCAGAGCCAAACGGTCCCGGCGCGAGGAAAGTGCGACCGTCTCGGCCGACTCTAGTAGCATCGGGATCAGCTCAGAGCCAATCGACGATTCAATAAGCTGGTGCGCCGGTGAGCCAGCGGGCTGATCCGCAAGACGAACAATCGCCTTATATCCCTTCTTTTGCAGTGTGGCATCGTCGTTCTGCCGTGCAAGCAGGAATGCCGCACGCGCAAGCATCTGTGCACGGTCGCTATCCAGATATGGGGTCATTGTCGTAGCCAAGTCCATCATCGTGTACGCATGCGGTGGTGGATGTGCCGCCAAGTACTTCTCAGTCAGCTCGGCCGCCGCAGGAGGCGTATGCGTCTTGAGAACATCATCCAGCATGGCACATACTCTTACAAAAGTGGCGCTGACTTCGCTTTCTGAAATTACTGCCAGAAAAGCAGTTATGGTGTCCATTATGTATCCGCGACTAGCGCCTGGCGACTGTGCAAAAACGTTGAACAGCTGAGAAAGAAAGTCCTGTGCAAACTGTGCCAGATGCGCTTCAGAAGACAGCGCTTGCTGTTTGGTAAGCGAGCTGCTCCCTACATCCTCGTGTGCAATCTGATGAACTGCAGTAAGAAGAGTTGAGAGTGCTGCACATATAGACGAACGCAGTGCAGTGTCTTCTGCAATCTCTTTACTAAGACGTGCCGCAAAGTCCGGTGTAAACGCCTCAATAACGTCGGAGGGGACGTTACAGAACCCCGAAAGAAGTGCCCATATTTGCTGGCAAAGCGCAGCAAACACCTTGGCCTCGATTTCACGCCCCTGCGATGTAAACCTCAGCGACTGAGCAGAAAGATTGTCGGCAACTGGCAGCAGCTCCGATATAAAGTAGCCGAGCGGTGCGTTGCGGATATGGTTCTTCATCAGAGGCAGTAGCCAGGCACGTCCGGTTTCGCTCTGACGACCCGCAGTGTTGAGATTCAGCGGAAGAACCTCCAAAAACACCTGGGGCCCAATTGCTCGTATGGCTGCACCTAGGACAGCATCTGCTTCGTTTTTGAACTGGAACTCGGATTCCATACGCATGCTTGCAATTTCAACCAGAAGCGCATCCATTGAGGGGTGTGCGTAGCTGCCGAGCCTCTGGAATAGCGCAGCAATCAGCAGGAAAACGAGTGCCCACGATTCGCGGTAGCGGTAGGACAGTCCAGATGTTAGCGATTTGACAATTTGGTTTATCCCCTCGGCTCCAAGCTTACTGGCGGGAATGCAGTCCCGGATCAACGCCCAGATGCACTGCGTAGCGGTTTCCTTGATGGACTGCTTCCCAAGCTCAATGTCCGGCAACAAAAGCTCAATGAGATCAGGCAGCGACTCAAAGCACATTTCAGAGCTAATTGACGCATATGCAACATAGCCATTCTGCACAATCTTAAGCCATGCCTCGCTGGACAGCGGATCATTCACATTAGGCTTGAGATCAATAATCTCAACTAGCAGATCGCGGAACTGCTCTTCTTCCAGAGAAGATGCCGCGCTCGAAAACACTGCTGCAAGCGCCTGGAAGGACAGTGAGGTTAAAAATGGGGCGTTGAGCTTGGGCAACTGCATAAGAGATTCGCAAAGCTCCTTAAACGCCTCTGGCGGCCAAACCATGTCTGTTGACTTTAGCAGCTGCAATGTGTACATGGCCGACTGGTTGTCAGCCTTCGCGTTGCTTAACATATCAAGAACAAAGCGTACCACAATTGGCGCTGCTGGATGCACTGTCGACGGTGCCGGTGGCTGGGATAGCAGCGTTGATACAGCCTCCTGTGCACGCTTTCTAACTTTTGGTTTAGTATCCACAGACAGCGCCAGCAGCGACTTGAGTGTACCTTGAGAAACAGGCTGGTTCCACGAGCCAGCATCCTGGCTTTGAAGGACGGTCTCTAGACATGCGATAACCGACCGTAACATTGCAATATCGGCAGACTCCAGATCCAGCGACTGTGACAAGACGGCCATCATTGTCGAGAACTTTGCGCGCAGAACATGTGTGGAAACGTGTGGGAGGATGATGCTTAGTAGATACAGTATAGCATTCGAAAGCCCCTTTGATCCAGCGCTTGCCTGCTGCTCTAGAAGAGTCAAGAGGACTGCAAAATAACCCGACGGCTCGGCTGCCACACCCTGTTCGCTTATTGTTTCTTCTACTGCTAAAAGCGTCGCTGCGTGCTGCTGCTGGTGAGCAGCTTTCGAGCTGATCTGCTCGCGTAGCTTGCGCAGCTGGTTCTCCAATCCGGCGTCCATATTCCTCGAGGATGACGCAGTGGCGGTAAGGTGCTTGGACAAGAAATAATAAAGAGATATGTAGCAATATGAAAACAGGCAGTCCACCCCACTTGGCAACAATGAAATAACAAAAGAAGGGAGTAGAAAAGGCAGAGGAATCGACGAGGCTATATTTTTTTTTGGTTTCTGTCAGGCAACAGAGCAATGCCTTTTTCCATGATGTGCTAGCAGGCGCAACAATTTTCATAACTCTAAAAAAAAGTTTGATGTTTTGATCTGATCCACCTGCGGGATTTAATTGTAATGGAAAAATATTTTTGAAATGATCTGAAATCAACCAAAAAAAACCTTTGAAAAATAGCACCCAGAAAAAAAGTATTCACATTATTGATTATTTCGAGTTTGCTTTCTGCTTTACATACGTTCTTTTCATTTTCCTCGCTCTTTTTTCAATTACAAGCAGCATAACGGTGTTGTGTTATAACAGCCTGCTCTAGAAGAGACAATATATTATATACCGTAGGCTATTCTGCTGTTCAAATGGCATCCGGCTCTGTCGCAGCAGCCAGGGTTTCTGCTTCAAGCACCCAGAGCACAAAGCCTAAACCCAGCAAGAAAAGACATGGAAAGTCGGACGATAGCATCGAAACTGACCAGAGCACCGAC
This sequence comes from Coemansia sp. Benny D160-2, assembly GCA_027595805.1. Lineage (NCBI taxonomy): Eukaryota > Fungi > Kickxellomycota > Kickxellomycetes > Kickxellales > Kickxellaceae > Coemansia > Coemansia sp. Benny D160-2. The sequence continues at coordinate 7,914 of JANBOK010000002.1, read as the reverse complement.
CATGCAAAGAAGAAGAGCAAGAAGGACGTTGACGAGAGCGAAAGTATCCCCGACGTGGAATCTGACCAAGAAGACGACCAAGGTGCCACAGAGCTTAACTATGCCTTTGATGCGCTGCCGCTAACTGATCAGACGAAGAAGGCGGTTGAGGAGATGGGCTTTACCAAGATGACCGAGGTTCAGGCGCGGACAATACCTCCGCTTCTGGCCGGACGCGATGTGCTTGGAGCTGCAAAAACCGGCTCGGGCAAGACTCTGGCCTTTATGATTCCTGCTATCGAGCTCCTTTCGAGGCTGAAGTTTAAGCCGCGCAACGGCACCGGCGTGATTGTCATTACTCCAACGCGCGAGCTAGCGCTACAGATCTTTGGTGTTGCTCGCGATCTGCTTCGCTACCATTCGCAGACATTTGGGATCGTGATTGGCGGTGCGAACCGCAAGGCCGAGGCTGATAAGCTGATCAAGGGGGTCAATCTACTGATTGCAACACCTGGACGGCTCCTCGACCATCTGCAGAACACGAAGGGATTTATTTTCAAAAACGTAAAGACGCTGGTTATCGACGAAGCCGACCGTATTCTGGACAATGGATTTGAGGACGAAATGAAGGCGATAATCAAGACCCTGCCGCAGGAGGAGCGCCAGTCGATGCTTTTCTCTGCCACACAAACGACAAAGGTTGAGGATCTCGCTCGCATCTCGCTGAAGCAAGGGCCGCTATACATCAACGTGGATGAGGGCAAGGAAAAGGCGACTGCAGAGGGACTGGAGCAGGGCTACGTTGTCTGCGAATCCGACAAGCGGTTCCTGCTCCTATTTACGTTCCTTAAGCGGAACCTCAAGAAGAAGGTTATTGTCTTTTTCTCGTCATGCAACTCTGTCAAGTACCACTCAGAGCTTCTGAACTACATTGATGTGCCGGTTCTAGATCTCCACGGCAAGCAGAAGCAGCAGAAGCGCACAAACACGTTCTTTGAGTTTATCAATGCCGACAAGGGCATTCTTCTGTGTACCGATGTTGCTGCTCGTGGCCTCGACATTCCCGCAGTTGACTGGATCATTCAGTACGATCCGCCGGACGATCCCCGTGACTACATCCACCGTGTCGGTCGCACGGCGCGGGCGGGCAGCCAAGGAAAGTCGCTGCTTTTCCTACTTCCTTCAGAGCTTGGGTTCTTGCGCTATCTCAAGCAGGCCAAGGTGCCGCTAAACGAGTACCAATTCCCGCCAAACAAGGTTGCCAACGTGCAGTCGCAGCTGGAGAAGCTCATTGAGAAAAACTACTATCTCAACAAGTCGGCGCGCGACGGATACCGCTCGTATCTCCAGGCGTATGCATCGTACCAGCTGAAGAACATTTTCAACGTCAACGAGCTTGATCTGAAGAAGATAGGAAAGGCGTTTGGGTTTGTTGTTCCGCCAAATGTCAACATTAGCATTGGCGAGGCGCGGAAAACCGAGCACCGCAAGCGCAAGGCGTTTGTTGCTAAAAACTGAGTAGGTGAGGTAAAATTTCTTTTAGTTAGTTCTTTATTCTCTTCTTTCTTTCGCTCACGATCATATCAATTACATGTGCAAAGGCTACTTTGAAAATTATGTTCAAGGACTTTGAGCGCAAAGACGGTTTGGACATTACACACAATTTGGCGTTAATACGGAGCGGCAATATAATCGCTTCTGAGGATTGGAGGGCAATGTTGATTCTATGAGCTTAACGAAAGATACAGGACATAATAAAAAAAATGAAAAGACTGGCAAATAAACTGGTTGTCATCAACGATGTTAATGGACGTTCAAAAAACAAACCAAAACTAGTATTTCCATCCAGCCAAACCATAAAGAAAAATGCGAAGGTAAAAAAAGTAAAAAGGAAGCGGGTAGGCAGGCGAATGTTACTCGTAGGCAGCGTACTTGTTGGCAGCATAGTAGACGACAGCGGGTGAGACATATCCTGGGATTCTGTTGAAGCCGTCAATCATGTCGTGTACTTGCTGGCGGAGCTGCATGGCGTAGGTTGCGTTGAGGTTGTTGTGTGCGTACCACCAGTCGGGAAGCTGGGCAACGTAAGGGATCTTGCGCTCCTCCTCGGGGATCTTGGAGAGGTCGACCTTTGGAAGGTTGAGGATATCGAACACGTCGCCGACGGCGTTCTCAGCAATGCTACCAACAGCCTGGAGAGTCTTGGTAAGACCTTGAGGCAGGACCTGCACAACATTGCTAAGACCGTTGACTAGGTGTCCAACAAGCCCGTCGCTGCCAAGCAAGCCACCAGCAAGTCCGGTGAGGATCTGGTCGAGATTCAGACCATGAACCACTCCGTCATCCCCTCCTCTACGCGCAAGCGCAGCAAGGCGACGGCGGAAGAAGCGGTGGTGGCGGTTCATAAGAGCGGTTGCCATGTCCATGGCGCCGTTGCCGCTGAGCCCGTTAAGTATCGCGTTCTGCAGGAAGTTCATCTGCTGGCCGTGCAGCGCTGCCGACGCAGCACCGCCGCTGTTTCCAGACAGCACGGAAACATTGGTGGTGAGTGCGTTGAGCTGGGCAGCAGAGTCGGCAGAAGGAATGCCGTTCCCGGCCAACGATGCTGCGCTTGCAATAGATGGCGGCGCAGATGCTGGCGGCGCAGCAGCAGGAGCAGGAGCGCCGCCAGCGGGAGATGCAGGCGCGCTGGTAGGGGGAGCACCACCAGCAGAAGCGGCGGCCTGTGGAGAAGGCGTGGGGGGAGCACCACCAGCCTGCTTGTTGATCTCCTCCATCAGTCTCTTTGTGGCAGCGCCAGAGCCAGAGTCGACATAGACATAGCAAAGACCATTGCGCGGGTCAAGCACATCCTTGACACGCATGTTTGGATATCCAGGAACGGTGTCCTCGGGTGACACGGGGGGATCGTTGTAGTTGACGTTGTCGTAGAGCTGGAACCGCGACTCAGGCGCCATCAGCTGCCAGTCGTACCAGAGCTTGTCGATCATCAGATGGTGCAAGAAGAAGAACGGGTCGTTTGGAGCAAACATGGTCGACATGTCGCCGGAAATGCCCAGATGCACTGCGCCGTGGCAGCCGTTCTCAATGCCGCTCGACAGCGCGCCATACTGCGTGCACGTCTGCTGCATGCTGAGAAGCGCCTCAGGTGGCCAGAATGGCGCTATTTTGTCGCCCTGGTTGAACTTCCGAGCCAGACAGTGCGTGGTCTCGACAGTCATCTCCCAGTTGGCAAACGGTCCGCTCTGAACACAATTCTGCGGCCCCGCGCCGTTGCCGCCGCAGTACTGGTCGGTGAATATCGGGCTGCTGGCCGGGTCAGTAGCGTCGAGTGACCAATCCCAGTATGGAACAGGCACGCCGGGATCAACCTTGTTCAGTGCTGAGGCAAAGTCGTTGGCAAACAGACGGTGGAAGGCAAGGAACACCGGATGCCCATGGATGGTGTCTGCGTTGTCCACATGCATCTTCGACAGCCTTGCAAGCTCGCCATTCTCGCGCAGCTTTGAGGCAGCCTGGAAGAATCGGGCACGATCCTGGGGCGACAGCGAGCGTATCTCAGGCCGAGACACTGGTGAGCTGCACTGCCCGCTCACGCTGGTCGCAAGTGCCAGCGCCGCCAGGAGAACCGTGAGCTTCTTTGTCATGAAGATGGATAATGTAAATGAAATGAACGAACAAGAAAATTGGGTGGGGGGAGAATCTCGCAGCTTCACTGTAACCTGTGCAACTGCGAAAATGAAAATATAAGAGAGGAACGTGGCCTGGCAGTGGCAATGTCAGAATAGTAGCACGCCCAGCAGGCTATGTAAATAACGCGATGGTGGAAGACCAGCTTACTATGATGTCGGAGGAAGAGATGGGAGGACAAGTGAGGATGTTGCACGATGGAAATGAAGAAACAACAAAAAGAGATGAGAAGGAAAATATACGCGGGATGACACTGCTGCTGAGCAAGATAGGAAAGGAAGCCCAAGATGCAGTGTATAGAATTTCAAGCAAGGAAAATGCGCGTTAAATAAAGGGCGACGAGGGAGTCAGAGGTCGTGAAGAAAGAAAGGAACCGGTCCTGCTGTTTGGAAATATAGAGCTTGTACTAAAAAGCACAACACTTTTCGGGCATGAAAAAAAGGAGGCTGAGTTGGTCTATGATTCTTTTTCTACTCCAACAATGGCAACACGCTATTGTGGATGGTCTTTTTGTATTTGTCTCCAAAAATAGTCAAGATTTTGAAGAGAAAAAAGACAAATCCTTGTTTGCCAAACAAAGAGTCCGCAATAGAATGACTTCCCAGATAATTGCTGTTTACAGCTAGAAGAAAATATGAAGAAAAGGCTGATAGAATGGCAAGACGAGGGATTACCAATGTGGCTTTCACACTGTCCAAGTGAGAAGAAATACAGAGAGGCAGAGAGCGATAGTCACCGGGCTGTGAAAAATAAACAAAGTGGAATAAACAAAATAAACAAGAGTATGAATCGAAAAAAAGGTTTATGCACTTTCAATATGAAGAAAGGAAACCTATTTTAAAACATTTCTTTCTGCTAGATGTTTCCTGGGTGATTACAAGAACAAAGAATTGAATAAACAATTAGCTTTTATATTTTCAAATGACAGAGGCAGAAAAAGATACAAAATGTGTTTCTCGATTAGAGAGGTTGTTCAATCCCGAAAACGCACAGTGAACGCGACAGAGCAGAGTACATAGAATGTGGACGAGGCGGGGAGGCGAGAGAAATAGTATGAAGACCAGGAAATGTTATTGTTTTATGCCTTCGTTGCACTCAATACTTTTGACGGAATCTATTACGCACTGGCGGCTAGTGCGACAGGAGGAGCGCAGTAATCTCAATAGTACACCAACACATCTGCGGAACAGGTTAGCTGCTGAACCAGTCCCGCTGTCGAAAACATATTAAATACATTCCGTCATAAAACAGTAAGCCTCATTCCCCGTTTTCGGGCTGAACAATCCGAACCTTCATTGAACCGTGCCAGCTCGCAACTCCACACCGTACACTCACTCTGCTTCTTTTACTTGTGTGCCAGTACTTTGTAGCTAGCTGTAGTTCTGCGGGCTATTTGCTTCAAATGTGAAAAGGGCTTGGAGTTTATTTTTCTTCTGGATCCGTGCATCAGTAAGAGCATTAGTCAACGGAAGCACGGTGGTCAGAATGAAACTCAAGAGGCAGAAGACGCTACTCTATTGCCATCCTTCGTGGCGTGCGCATGTAACTGGCACCAATTTCTTAACATGCAAGGGGTAAAACAATGCAATATTCGATAGCGTTATTTTGGATGAACTCGAGTATAAACATACCCACAGTCCAGCAGCTGTGCCACAATACCATGTCACGGAATCTAGTTGTGACTTGTTTGGATTTTGGGCTTTTCTATTTTCTTTCCAGCACCACGCATTAAAACAAAAGAGGGACATTTGGCTAAAATTGTACTACTGTGTTGTATTTCGTTCTTGCTTTTGCTACATCCATCTATTTATAGAAATCTGCTGTCGAACCACATAGCTGGACATTCTCGATGAGTGAGTTTGTATTTTGCTTCATGTTTTCATGAAATCCGGCCTGTTGACAAACAATAGAATAAAGGCATCTTCAATGCAAGCTACTGCTTTATTATATATAGATTTTCGGCTGCAGCAAAGACATATTTGGCCAATTTCCAATACACTGAATACGGCGGAGTCAAGAACCGCACGCTTTCTTGGACTGCGCCATTTAGCCGGCGCCCAGAATTCCGCTTGCTCCGAGTTTCTATCCGAGCCTTCAAGTAATGTATTTTGCAAGTTAGCTGGCCAATATGCAATGATGTTGTTGTTTTGCGTATTGTGTCGGGGATGGCAAGGCTTTTCGACGGGATAGTCAATGTTGGTTATATGCTGCAGTGTACACACCAAAAGCAGAATCTATTAACCACAACGCAAATAAACTTTACCTTCCACTCAGCGCAAAGAATAGTATACTACCTAGAGCTTGCTTTTTCCAATAAATACGGTAATATGCAATTTATGCTTTTAACGAAGATGGTACTATAGCAAAAAGAAAGAAGAGCACTGATGGAGTTATAAAGGAGCGTATAAATTCTTATAGAAACAGATTATAGGGCAATGGCAGGATTTACCAGCCAAACAGAATATCTAGTGCACTTTGAAGCAGACCGTTTCTAGGCCGCGGAGCCGTCTGTGCCCTCAGCACAGATCCGGATGCGCCAAGCGATGTGCTTGCGCCTGTTGTCTCACGTGTCCCCAACCGACCCATGCTGGAAAACTGTTGCTGTCTAAACGGAGAGCTGGAGCCGGCCTGTCGACCATTTCTGGTCACCTCAGTCTCACGTATCTTGTCAATGCGCAAGCCGCCATCGGATGGGTGTGCTGAAGAAAGAGGCCGCTTCCTAGGCGACTGTGCGTAGATGGTCTGCGAGAGAGTAAACGATCTTGTGGACGGCTGGGCAACGGACTCGGGCACCGCGCGGCCAGGAAACACCTGCTTGAAAAGAATGGCAATGCTCTCAGCATCGGCCCACGAGACTGAGACTACGTTGCGGCTGCGAATGAGGATGCGGCCGGCATTGCCTCCCTGCGCAATGGCGCGCTGTGCCTGCCACGGCTCTGAATACAGGATCGCCAGGCTGTTTGGCCCAACTGGGGAAACAGCAAACGCCAGTATCTCGCCATACACTCGGAACTGGTTAAGGACGCCTGATTCAGATTCAGCTGGAATCCCAGCAACAACAATTGATCGCAGTTTGACATCATCATAATCCTTGTCGCCGCTTGTGGCTTTTCCAGCACCGTCGGCAGCATTGGGACCGGCTTCTGCGGATCTGGGTTCCTGGATGCTGGCAAATGGATCGGCAGCAGCAGCAAACGAACCAGCGCGGCCATTCTGTGTAGCGGCGCCGGTATCCTCGTCACTTAAAAACGCATCATGCTTATCCTCATCCATGTCATCCAGCGTCATGACAGGGGGAGCATCCTCAAGCGATGCCGCTATCCCAGACGCGCCTCCACCGCCAGCAGTAATTGCAGACGATTTGTACGCGCTCGAAAGCATATCGTTGGACCCAAACCCACTTATCCGCCGAGAAACGCGAGGGGATATAGGGTGGGACGAAAGTGGCAGTCGCGCGGTTGAGACAGCCGACGGAATCCCATACACCGAAGATGGTGCCTGAGAGGCCGTTGTCAGAGCCGAGTCTGGCTGAAACGGCGTAGCGCTTGTAGCGGGCTTTGCAGTCTGCGTCGAGCCAAGCAAGAACGAAGGGAGCTTCTTTGTGGTTTTGTGGGGCGACACTGAACGTGGAGCAGGAGATCTAGGCCGTCCAAACGGGGTAATCGGCGTATCGTCGCCAGGCATGGCCGAAGACGTGCCGCCGAGCCCAAGCGTGGATGGGTCGCCTCCGTAGAAGGTTTCGGTCGGCCACGCACCGACTCCGCCAATTCTGTCGTCGCGCATAGACGCGTCTGCATCCTCGCTGCTGTTGCCCCGCGAAAGCGATAGACGCAGGCTCGGCGTCTTGTCCAGCCCCGTGAGATAGCCAGCACCCTTGCCACTACGCAAGCCAGTTCCCAGCCCCGTGGTGTTGCGTCTGGCAATGGGTCTGGTGCTGACAGGAGATGCTGCTCTGTCTGGCCTTGGCGTAAACGGATTGACGCTAGGCTCTGGGTCGACGCGGGCGGTGCGTCGCAGTACTGTGCGGAACGGCGATGACACGACTGTATTTGGTCTCGCGGGCGTAAAAAGATCGCCGTTGCTCCCATGCAGCCCAGACGACCGCGACGAGGCTGACGGTTGCGGGAAGCGAACGCGGTCGCCAACTGGCTGTGCGGGCGCGCGGGACATGGAATTGCCGGTGCAGATGGCAGACAAGTAACGGACAAATGGAGAGGAATTACAAATCAGAACGAGAGAGCGTGA